>JBAMCE010000411.1:0-12103 GCA_037075305.1 Drosophila kanekoi | reverse complement strand
GGGTTCCTGGCATATAAGACAAGTTTTGGTAAATCATTTTTGGCAGCTACGTAAGTCTGTATGTTTTAAGATTAAATTGTCGGGAGAGCCTGTTTGGTTTTGACTTCCTCCCCTAGGCTCCACATGCCAGATTGGCGGGGCTCCTGGAATCTAAGACAAGGTTTGGTAAAACAGTTTTGGCAGCTGGGCAAGACTGTATGTTTTAAGATTAAATAGTCGGTTGAGCCCATTTGGCCTTGACTTGCGCCCCTAGAATGCAAATGCTGGATTAACAGGGTTCCTGGTATCTGAAACAAGTTTTGGTATGGCGATTTTGAGTTCCAGGTGAGGCTGAATGTTTTATGTTTCGTGTGAGACTATTTGGCTTTGACTTTCTCCCCTAGGCGGCACATGCCAGATTGGCGGGGCTCCTGGAATGTAAGACAAGTTTTGGTAAAACAGTTTTAACAGCTACGTAAGTCTGTATGTTTTAAGATTAAATAGTCGGTTGAGCCCGTTTGGCTTTGAGTTGCGCCCCTAGGATGCAAATGCTGGATTAACAGGGTTCCTGGTATCTGAAACAAGTTTTGGTAAGACAATTTTGAGTACCAGGTGAGGCTGAATGTGTTAAGACTTAATAGTTGGGTGAGACTATTTTGCTTTGACTTGCTCCACTAGGCTGCACATGCCAGATTGGCGGTGCTCCTGGAATCTAAGACAAGTTTTGGTAAAACAGATTTGACAGCTAGGTAAGGCTGTATGCTTTAAGATTTAATAGTCGGGAGAGCCTGTTTGGCTTTGACTTGCGCCCCTAGGATGCAAATGCTGGATTAACAGGGTTCCTGGAATCTGAGACAAGTTTTGGTAAGGCAATTCTGAGTTCCAGGTGAGGCTGAATGTGTTCAGACTTAATAGTCGGGTGAGACTATTTTGCTTTGACTTGCTCCCCTAGGCTGCAAATGCTAGATTAACAGGGCTCCTGGTTTCTAAGGCAAGTTTTGGTAAAGCAGTTTTGGCAGCTACGTAAGTCTGTATGTTTTAAGACTAAATTGTCGGGAGAGCCTGTTTGGCTTTGACTTGCGCCCCTAGGATGCAAATGCTGGATAACCAGGGTTCCTGGAATTTGAGACAACTTTTGGTAGGGCAATTCTGAGTTCCAGGTGAGGCTGAATGTGTTCAGACTTAATAGTCGGGTGAGACTATTTTGCTTTGACTTGCTCCCCTAGGCTGCAAATGCTAGATTAACAGGGCCCTTGTTTCTAAGGCAAGTTTTGGTAAAGCAGTTTTGGCAGCTACGTAAGTCTGTATGTTTTAAGATTAAATTGTCGGGAGAGCCTGTTTGGCTTTGACTTGCGCCCCTAGGATGCAAATGCTGGATAACCAGGGTTCCTGGAATCTGAGACAAGTTTTGGTAAGGCAATTCTGAGTTCCAGGTGAGGCTGAATGTGTTCAGACTTAATAGTCGGGTGAGACTATTTTGCTTTGACTTGCTCCCCTAGGCTGCAAATGCTAGATTAACAGGGCTCCTGGTTTCTAAGGCAAGTTTTGGTAAGGCAGTTTTGGCAGCCAGATGGGGCTGTATGTTTTAAGATTAAATTCTCGGGTGAGCCTGTTTGGTTTTGACTTGCTCCCCTAGGCTCCACATGCCAGATTGGCGGGGCTCCCGGAATCTAAGACAAGGTTTGGAAAAACAGTTTTGGCAGCTGGGCAAGACTGTATTTTTTAAGATTAAATAGTCGGTTGAGCCTATTTGGCCTTGACTTGCGCCCCTAGGATGCAAATGCTGGATTAACATTGTTCCTGGTATCTGAAACAAGTTTTGGTATGGCAATTTTGAGTTCCAGGTGAGGCTGAATGTTTTAAGACTTAATAGTCGGATGAGCCTGTTTGGCTTTGACTTGCTCCACTAGGCTGCACATGCCAGATTGGCTTGGCTCCTGAAATCTAAGACAAGGCTTGGTAAAACAGTTTTGACAGCTGGGCAAGTCTGTATGTTTTAAGATTAAATAGTCGGTTGAGCCTATTTGGCTTTGAGTTGCGCCCCTAGGATACAAATGCTGGATTAACAGGGTTCCTGGTATCTGAAACAAGTTTTGGTAAGGCAATTTTGAGTTCCAGGTGAGGCTGAATGTGTTAAGACTTAATAGTCGGGTGAGACTATTTTGCTTTGACTTGCTCCCCTAGGCTGCAAATGCTAGATTAACAGGGCTCCTGGTTTCTAAGGCAAGTTTTGGTAAAGCAGTTTTGGCAGCTACGTAAGTCTGTATGTTTTAAAATTAAATTGTCGAGTGAGCCTGTTTGGCTTTGACTTGCTCCCCTAGGCTCCACATGCCAGATTGGCGGGGCTCCTGGAATCTAAAACAAGTTTTGGTAAAACAGTTTTGACAGCTAGGTAAGGCTGTATGCTTTAAGATTAAATAGTCGGGTGAGCGTGTTTGGCTTTGACTGGCGCCCCTAGGATGCAAATGCTGGAATAACAGGGTTAATGGTATCTAAGACAAGTTTTGGTAAATCATTTTTGGCGGCCAGATGGGGCTATAAGTTTTAAGATTTAGTAGTCGGGAGAGCCTGTTTGGCTTTGACTTGCGCCCCTAGGATGCAAATGCTGCATTAACAGGGTTCCTGGTATCTGAGACAAGTTTTGGTAAAGCAGCTTTGGCAACTGCGTAAGTCTGTATGTTTTAAGATTAAATTGTCGGGTGATCCTGTTTGGCCTTGACTTGCTCCCTTAGGCTCCACATGCCAGATTGGCTTGGCTCCTGGAATCTAAGACAAGGTTTGGTAAAACAGTTTTGACAGCTGGGCATGGCTGTATGTTTTAAGATTAAATAGTCGGGTTAGCGTGTTTGGCTTTGATTTGCGCCCCTAGGATGCAAATGCAGGAATAACAGGGTTCCTGGTATGTAAGACAAGTTTTGGTAAATCAATTTTGGCGGCCAGATGGGGCTATATGTTTTAAGATTTAATAGTCGGGTGAGCCTGTTTGGCTTTGACTTGCGCCCCTAGGATACAAATGCTGCATTAACAGGGTTCCTGGTATCTGAGACAAGTTTTGGTAAAGCAGCTTTGGCAACTACGTAAGTCTGTATGTTTTAAGATTAAATTGATGGGTGAGCCTGATTGGCTTTGACTTGCTCTCCTAGGCTCCACATGCCAGATTGGCTTGACTCCTGGAATCTAAGACAAGGTTTGGTAAAACAGTTTTGACAGCTGGGCAAGACTGTATGTTTTAAGATTAAATAGTCGGTTGAGCCTGTTTGGCTTTGAGTTGCGCCCCTAGGATGCAAATGCTGGATTAACAGGGTTCCTGGTATCTGAAACAAGTTTTGGTAAAACAGTTTTGACAGCTAGGTAAGGCTGTATGCTTTAAGATTAAATAGTCGGGTGAGGGTGTTTGGCTTTGACTTGCGCCCCTAGGATGCAAATGCTGGAATAACAGGGTTCCTGGTATCTAAGACATGTTTTGGTAAGTCAGTTTTGGCGGCCAGATGGGGCTATATGTTTTAAGATTTAAAAGTCGGGTGAGCCTGTTTGGCTTTGACTTGCGCCCCTAGGATGCAAATGCTGCATTAACAGTGTTCCTGGTATCTGAGACAAGTTTTGGTAAAACAGTTTTGACAGCTAGGTAAGGCTGTATGCTTTAAGATTAAATAGTCGGGTGAGGGTGTTTGGCTTTGACTTGCGCCCCTAGGATGCAAATGCTGGAATAACAGGGTTCCTGGTATCTAAGACATGTTTTGGTAAGTCAGTTTTGGCGGCCAGATGGGGCTATATGTTTTAAGATTCAATAGTTTGGTGAGCCTGTTTGGCTTTGACTTGCGCTCCTAGGATGCAAATGCTGGATACACAGGGTTCTTGGTATCTGAAACAAGTTTCGGTAAGGCAATTTTAAGTTCCAGGTGAGGCTGAATGTGTTAAGATTTCATAGTCGGGTGAGGCTATTTGGCTTTGTCTTGCTCCCCTAGGCTGCAAATGCTAGATTAACAGGGTTCCTGGTATCTGAGACAAGTTTTGGTAAATCAGTTTTGGCGGCCAGGTGGGGCAATATGTTTTAGGATTAAATAGTCGGATGAGCCTGGTTAACTTTGACTTGCTCCCCTAGGCTGTACATGCCAGCTTTGCGGGGCTCCTGGAATCTAAGACAAGTTTTGTTAAAACAGTTTTGACAGCTAGGTAAGGCTGTTTGGCTTTGACTTGCGCTCCTAGGATGCAAATGCTGGATAAACAGGGTTCTTGGTATCTGAAACAAGTTTTGGTAAGGCAATTTTAAGTTCCAGGTGAGGCTGAATGTGTTAAGATTTCATAGTCGGGTGAGGCTATTTGGCTTTGTCTTGCTCCCCTAGGCTGCAAATGCTAGATTAACAGGGTTCCTGGTATCTGAGACAAGTTTTGGTAAATCAGTTTTGGCGGCCAGGTGGGGCAATATGTTTTAGGATTAAATAGTCGGATGAGCCTGGTTAACTTTGACTTGCTCCCCTAGGCTGTACATGCCAGCTTTGCGGGGCTCCTGGAATCTAAGACAAGTTTTGTTAAAACAGTTTTGACAGCTAGGTAAGGCTGTTTGGCTTTGACTTGCGCTCCTAGGATGCAAATGCTGGATAAACAGGGTTCTTGGTATCTGAAACAAGTTTTGGTAAGGCAATTTTGAGTTCCAGGTGAGGCTGAATGTGTTAAGATTAAAAAGTCGGGTGAGCGAGTTTGGCTTTGACTTGCGCCCCTAGGATGCAAATGCTTTAATAACAGGGTTCCTGGTATCTAAGACAAGTTTTGGTAAATCAGTTTTGGCGTCTATGGGGGGGCTATTTGTTTTAAGATTTAATAGTCGGCTGAGCCTGTTTGGCTTTGACTTGCGCTCCTAGGATGCAAATGCTGGATACACAGGGTTCTTGGTATCTGAAACAAGTTTCGGTAAGGCAATTTTAAGTTCCAGGTGAGGCTGAATGTGTTAAGATTTCATAGTCGGGTGAGGCTATTTGGCTTTGTCTTGCTCCCCTAGGCTGCAAATGCTAGATTAACAGGGTTCCTGGTATCTGAGACAAGTTTTGGAAAATCAGTTTTGGCGGCCAGGTGGGGCAATATGTTTTAGGATTAAATAGTCGGATGAGCCTGGTTAACTTTGACTTGCTCCCCTAGGCTGTACATGCCAGCTTTGCGGGGCTCCTGGAATCTAAGACAAGTTTTGTTAAAACAGTTTTGACAGCTAGGTAAGGCTGTTTGGCTTTGACTTGCGCTCCTAGGATGCAAATGCTGGATAAACAGGGTTCTTGGTATCTGAAACAAGTTTTGGTAAGGCAATTTTGAGTTCCAGGTGAGGCTGAATGTGTTAAGATTAAAAAGTCGGGTGAGCGAGTTTGGCTTTGACTTGCGCCCCTAGGATGCAAATGCTGGAATAACAGGGTTCCTGGTATCTAAGACAAGTTTTGGTAAATCAGTTTTGGCGTCTATGGGGCTATATCTTTTAAGATTTAATAGTCGGGTGAGCCTGTTTGGCTTTGACTTGCGTTCACAGGATACAAATGCTGGATAAACAGGGTTCTTGGTATCTGAAACAAGTTTTGGTAAGGCAATTTTGAGTACCAGGTGAGGCTGAATGTGTTAAGATTTAATAGTCGGGTGAGGTTATTTGGCTTTGCCTTGCTCCCCTAGGCTGCAAATGTTAGATTAACAGAGTTCCTGGTATCTGAGACAAGTTTTGCTAAATCAGTTTTGGCGGCCAGATGGGGCTATATGTTTTAGGATTAAATAGTCGGATGAGCCTGGTTGGCTTTGACTTGCTCCCCTAGGCTGTACATGCCAGATTGGCGGGGCTCCTGGAATCTAAGACAAGTTTTGGTAAAACAGTTTTGACAGCCAGGTAAGGTTGTATGCTTTAAGATTAAGTAGTCGGATGAGCGTGTTTGGCTTTGACTTGCGCCCCTAGGATGCAAATGCTGGAATAACAGGGTTCCTGGTATTTAAGACAAGTTTTGGTAAATCAGTTCGGGCGGCCAGATGGGGCTATATATTTTAAGATTTAATAGTCGGGTGAGCCTGTTTGGCTTTGACTTGCGCCCCTAGGATGCCAATGATGGATAACCAGGGTTCCTGGAATCTGAGACAAGTTTTGGTAAAGCAATTCTGAGTTCCAGGTGAGGCTGAATGTGTTCAGACTTAATAGTCGGGTGAGACTATTTTGCTTTGACTTGCTCCCCTAGGCTGCAAATGCTAGATTAACAGGGCTCCTGGTTTCTAAGGCAAGTTTTGGTAAAGCAGTTTTGACAGCTGGGCAAGACTGTATGTTTTAAGATTAAATTCTCGGGTGAGCCTGTTTGGTTTTGAATTTCTCCCCTAGGCGGCACATGCCAGATTGGCGGGGCTCCTGGAATCTAAAAAAGTTTTGGTAAAACAGTTTTAACAGCTACGTAAGTCTGTATGTTTTAAGTTAAAATAGTCGGGTGAGTCTGTTTGACTGTGACTTGCTCCCCTAGGATGCAAATGCTTGATTAACAGGGTTCCTGATATCTGAGACAAGTTTTGGTAAATCAGTTTTGGCGGCCAGATGGGGCTATATGTTTTAAAAATTTAATAGTCGGGTGAGACTATTTGGCTTTGTCTTGCTCCCCTAGGCTGCAAATGCTAGATTAACAGGGTTCCTGGTAACTGAGATAAGTTTTGGTAAATCAGTTTTGGCGGCAAGATGGGGCTATATGTTTTAGGATTAAATAGTCGGATGAGCCTGTTAGGCTTTGACTTGCTCCACTAGGCTGCACATGCCAGATTGGCGGGGCTCCTGGAATCTAAGACAAGTTTTGGTAAAATAGTTTTGACAGCTAGGTAAGGCTGTATGCTTTAAGACTGAGTGTGTTTGGCTTTGACTTGCGCCCCTAGGATGCAAATGCTGGAATAACTGGGCTCCTGGTATCTAAGACAAGTTTTGGTAAATCACTTTTGGCGGCGAGATGGGGCTATATGTTTTAAGATTTAATAGTCGGGAGAGCCTGTTTGGCTTTGACTTGCGCCCCTAGCATGCAAATGCTGCATGAACAGGGGTCCTGGTATCTGAGACAAGTTTTGGTAAAGCCGCTTTGGCAACTACGTAAGTCTGTATGTTTTAAGATTAAATTGTCGGGAGAGCCTGTTTGGCTTTGACTTGTTCCCCTAGGCTCCACATGCCAGATTGGCTTGGCTCCTGGAATCTAAGACAAGGTTTGGTAAAAGAGTTTCGACAGCTGGGCAAGACTGTATGTTTTAAAATTAAATAGTCAGTTGAGCCTGTTTGGCTTTGAGATGCGCCCCTAGGATGCAAATGCTGGATTAGCAGGGTTCCTGGTATCTAAGACATGTTTTGGTAAGTCAGTTTTGGCGGCCAGATGGGGCTATATGTCTTAAGATTTAATTGTTTGGTGAGCCTGTTTGGCTTTGACTTGCGCCCCTAGGATGCAATTGCTGGATTAACAGGGTTCCTGGTATCTGAGACAAGTTTTGGTAAGGCAATTTTGAGTTCCAGGTGTGGCTGAATGAGTTAAAATTAAATAGTCGGGTGAGGCTATTTTGCTTTGTTTTGCTCCCGTAGGCTGCAAATGCTAGATTAACAGGGTTCCTGGTATCTGAGACAAGTTTTGGTAAATCGGTCCTGGCGGCCAGATGGGGCTATATGTTTAAGGATTAAATAGTCGGATGAGCCTGTTTGGCTTTGACTTGCTCCCCTAGGCTGCAAATGCTAGATTAACAGGGCTCCTGGTTTCTAAGGCAAGTTTTGGTAAAGCAGTTTTGGCAGCTACGTAAATCTGTATGTTTTAAGATTAAATTGTCGGGTGAGCCTGTTTGGCTTTGACTTGCTCCCCTAGGCTCCACATGCCAGATAGGCGGGGCTCCTGGAGTCTAAGACAAGTTTTGGTAAAACAGTTTTGACAGCTAGGTAAGGCTGTATGCTTTAAGATTAAATAGTCGGGTGAGCGTGTTTGGCTTTGACTTGCGCCCCTAGGATGCAAATGCTGGAATAACAGGGTTCCTGGTATTTAAGACAAGTTTTGGTAAATCAGTTTTGGCGTCTATGGGGCTATATGTTTTAGGATTTAATAGTCGGGTGAGCCTGTTTGGCTTTGACTTCCGCTCCTAGGATGCAAATGCTGGATAAACAGGGTTCTTGGTATCTGAAACAAGTTTTGGTAAGGCAATTTTGAGTTCCAGGTGAGGCTGAATGTGTTAAGATTTCATAGTCGGGTGAGGCTATTTGGCTTTGCCTTGCTCCCCTAGGCTGCAAATGCTAGATTAACAGGGTTCCTGGTATCTAAGACAAGTTTTGGTAAATCAGTTTTGGTAGCCAGATGAGGCTGTATGTTTCAAGATTAAATTCTCGGGTGAGCCTGTTTGGCTTTGCCTTGCTCCCCTAGGCTGCAAATGCTAGATTAACAGGGTTTCTGGTATCTGAGACAAGTTTTGGTAAATCAGTTTTGGCGGCCAGATGGGGCTATATGTTTTAGGATTAAATAGTCGGATGAGCCTGGTTGGCCTTGACTTGCTCCCCTAGGCTGTACATGCCAGATTGGCGGGGCTCCTGGAATCTAAGACAAGTTTTAGTAAAACAGTTTTGACAGCTAGGTAAGGTTGTATGCTTTAAGATTAAGTAGTCGGATGAGCGTGTTTGGCTTTGACTTGCGCCCCTAGGATGCAAATGCTGGAATAACAGGGTTCCTGGTATCTAAGACAAGTTTTGGTAAATCAGTTTTGGTAGCCAGATGAGGCTGTATGTTTCAAGATTAAATTCTCGGGTGAGCCTGTTTGGTTTTGACTTTCTCCCCTAGGCGGCACATGCCAGATTGGCGGGGCTCCTGGAATCTAATGGTCTATATGTTGTAATATTTAATAGTTTGGTGAGCCTGGTTGGCTTTGACTTGCTCCCCTAGGCTGTACATACCAGATTGGCGGGGCTCCTGGAATCTAAGACAAGTTTTGGTAAAACAGTTTTGACAGCTAGGTAAGGTTGTATGCTTTAAGATTAAGTAGTCGGATGAGCATGTTTGGCTTTGACTTGCGCCCTAGGATGCAAATGCTGGAATAACAGAGTTCCTGGTATTTAAGACAAGTTTTGGTAAATCAGTTTTGGCAGCATGGAATCTAAGACAAGTTTTGGTAAAACAGTTTTGACAGCTAGGTAAGGCTGTATGCTTTAAGATTAAATAGTCGGGTGAGCGTGTTTGTCTTTGACTTGCGCCCCTAGGATGCAAATGCTGGAATAACAGGGTTCCTGGTATTTGAGACAAGTTTTGGTAAATCAGTTTTGGCGTCTATGGGGCTATATCTTTTAGGATTTAA
The DNA here is from genome assembly GCA_037075305.1 of Drosophila kanekoi. NCBI lineage: Eukaryota > Metazoa > Arthropoda > Insecta > Diptera > Drosophilidae > Drosophila > Drosophila kanekoi. The sequence goes on along the minus strand of JBAMCE010000411.1, from coordinate 2,830 downwards.
TAGTCGGGTGAGCCTGTTTGGCTTTGACTTCCGCTCCTAGGATGCAAATGCTGGATAAACAGGGTTCTTGGTATCTGAAACAAGTTTTGGTAAGGCAATTTTGAGTTCCAGGTGAGGCTGAATGTGTTAAGATTTAATAGTCGGGTGAGGCTATTTGGCTTTGCCTTGCTCCCCTAGGCTGCAAATGCTAGATTAACAGGGTTTCTGGTATCTGAGACAAGTTTTGGTAAATCAGTTTTGGCGGCCAGATGGGGCTATATGTTTTAGGATTAAATAGTCGGATGAGCCTGGTTGGCCTTGACTTGCTCCCCTAGGCTGTACATGCCAGATTGGCGGGGCTCCTGGAATCTAAGACAAGTTTTAGTAAAACAGTTTTGACAGCTAGGTAAGGTTGTATGCTTTAAGATTAAGTAGTCGGATGAGCATGTTTGGCTTTGACTTGCGCCCTAGGATGCAAATGCTGGAATAACAGAGTTCCTGGTATTTAAGACAAGTTTTGGTAAATCAGTTTTGGCAGCATGGAATCTAAAACAAGTTTTGGTAAAACAGTTTTGACAGCTAGGTAAGGCTGTATGCTTTAAGATTAAATAGTCGGGTGACCGTGTTTGGCTTTGACTTGCGCCCCTAGGATGCAAATGCTGGAATAACAGGGTTCCTGGTATTTAAGACAAGTTTTGCTAAATCAGTTTTGGCGTCTATGGGGCTATATGTTTTAGGATTTAATAGTCGGGTGAGCCTGTTTGGCTTTGACTTCCGCTCCTAGGATGCAAATGCTGGATAAACAGGGTTCTTGGTATCTGAAACAAGTTTTGGTAAGGCAATTTTGAGTACCAGGTGAGGCTGAATGTGTTAAGATTTAATAGTCGGGTGAGGCTATTTGGCTTTACCTTGCTCCCCTAGGCTGCAAATGCTAGATTAACAGGGTTCCTGGTATCTAAGACAAGTTTTGGTAAATCAGTTTTGGTAGCCAGATGAGGCTGTATGTTTCAAGATTAAATTCTCGGGTGAGCCTGTTTGGCTTTGCCTTGCTCCCCTAGGCTGCAAATGCTAGATTAACAGGGTTTCTGGTATCTGGGACAAGTTTTGGTAAATCAGTTTTGGCGGCCAGATGGGGCTATATGTTTTAGGATTAAATAGTCGGATGAGCCTGGTTGGCCTTGACTTGCTCCCCTAGGCTGTACATGCCAGATTGGCGGGGCTCCTGGAATCTAAGACAAGTTTTAGTAAAACAGTTTTGACAGCTACGTAAGTCTGTATTTTTTAAGGTTAAATAGTCGGGTGAGTCTGTTTGACTTTGACTTGCGCCCCTAGGATGCAAATGCTGGATTAACAGGGTTCCTGGTATCTGAGACAAGTTTTGGTAAATCAGTTTTGGCGGCCAGATGGGGCTATATGTTTTAAAATTTAATAGTCGGGTGAGACTATTTGGCTTTGTCTTGCTCCCCTAGGCTGCAAATGCTAGATTAACAGGGTTCCTGGTAACTGAGATAAGTTTTGGTAAATCATTTTTGGCGGCCAGATGGGGCTATATGTTTTAAGATTTAATAGTCGGGAGAGCCTGTTTGGCTTTGACTTGCGCCCCTAGCATGCAAATAATGCATTAACAGGGTTCCTGGTATCTGAGACAAGTTTTGGTAAAGCAGCTTTGGCAACTACGTAAGTCTGCATGTTTTAAGATTAAATAGTCGGATGAGCCTGTTTGGCTTTGACTTGCTCCACTAGGCTGCACATGCCGGATTGGCGGTTCTCCTGGAATCTAAGACAAGTTTTGGTAAAACAGTTTTGACAGCTAGGTAAGGCTGTATGCTTTAAGATTGAGCGTGTTTAGCTTTGACTTGCGCCCCTAGGATGCAAATGCTGGAATAACAGGGTTCCTGGTATCTAAGACAAGTTTTGGTAAATCATTTTTGGCGGCCAGATGGGGCTATATGTTTTAAGATTTAATAGTCGGGAGAGCCTGTTTGGCTTTGACTTGCGCCCCTAGCATGCAAATAATGCATTAACAGGGTTCCTGGTATCTGAGACAAGTTTTGGTAAAGCAGCTTTGGCAACTACGTAAGTCTGCATGTTTTAAGATTAAATTGTCGGATGAGCCTGTTTGGCTTTGACTTGCTCCCTTAGGCTCCACATGCCAGATTGGCTTGGCTCCTGGAATCTAAGACAAGGTTTGGTAAAACAGTTTTGACAGCTGGGCAAGACTGTATGTTTTAAGATTAAATATTCGGTTCAGCCTGTTTGGCTTTGAGTTGCGCCCCTAGGATGCAAATGCTGGATTAACAGGGTTCCTGGTATCTAAGACATGTTTTGGTAAGTCAGTTTTTTCGGCCAGATGGGGCTATATGTTTTAAGATTTAATAGTTTGGTGAGCCTGTTTGGCTTTGACTTGCGCCCCTAGGATGCAAATGCTGGATTAACAGGGTTCCTGGTATCTGAAACAAGTTTTGGTAAGGCAATTTTGAGTTCCAGGTGTGGCTGAATGAGTTCAAATTTAATAGTCGGGTGAGGCTATTTGGCTTTGTTTTGCTCCCCTAGGCTGCAAATGCTAGATTAACAGGGTTCCTGGTATCTGAGACAAGTTTTGGTAAATCAGTCTTGGCGGCCAGATGGGGCTATATGTTTTAGGATTAAATAGTCGGGTGAGCCTGTTTGGCTTTGACTTGCTCCCCTAGGCTGCAAATGCTGGATTAACAGGGTTCCTGGTATCTGAGACAAGTTTTGGTAAGGCAATTTTGAGTTACAGGTGAGGCTGAATGTGTTAAGACTTAATAGTCAGGTGAGACTATTTTGCTTTGACTTGCTCCCCTAGGCTGCAAATGCTAGATTAACAGGG
>JBAMCE010000409.1:0-12282 GCA_037075305.1 Drosophila kanekoi | reverse complement strand
TATATAAATATAAATATAAATATAAATATAAATATAAATATAAATATAAATATAAATATAAATATAAATATAAATATAAATATAAATATAAATATAAATATAAATATAAATATAAATATAAATATAAATATAAATATATAATAATATAAATATAAATATAAATATAAATATAAATATAAATATAAATATAAATATAAATATAAATATAAATATAAATATAAATATAAATATAAATATAAATATAAATATAAATATAAATATAAATATAAATATAAATATAAATATAAATATAAATATAAATATAAATATAAATATAAATATAAATATAAATATAAATATAAATATAAATATAAATATAAATATAAATATAAATATAAATATAAATATAAATATAAATATAAATATAAATATAAATATAAATATAAATATAAATATAAATATAAATATAAATATAAATATAAATATAAATATAAATATAAATATAAATATAAATATAAATATAAATATAAATATAAATATAAATATAAATATAAATATAAATATAAATATAAATATAAATATAAATATAAATATAAATATAAATATAAATATAAATATAAATATAAATATAAATATAAATATAAATATAAATATAAATATAAATATAAATATAAATATAAATATAAATATAAATATAAATATAAATATAAATATAAATATAAATATAAATATAAATATAAATATAAATATAAATATAAATATAAATATAAATATAAATATAAATATAAATATAAATATAAATATAAATATAAATATAAATATAAATATAAATATAAATATAAATATAAATATAAATATAAATATAAATATAAATATAAATATAAATATAAATATAAATATAAATATAAATATAAATATAAATATAAATATAAATATAAATATAAATATAAATATAAATATAAATATAAATATAAATATAAATATAAATATAAATATAAATATAAATATAAATATAAATATAAATATAAATATAAATATAAATATAAATATAAATATAAATATAAATATAAATATAAATATAAATATAAATATAAATATAAATATAAATATAAATATAAATATAAATATAAATATAAATATAAATATAAATATAAATATAAATATAAATATAAATATAAATATAAATATAAATATAAATATAAATATAAATATAAATATAAATATAAATATAAATATAAATATAAATATAAATATAAATATAAATATAAATATAAATATAAATATAAATATAAATATAAATATAAATATAAATATAAATATAAATATAAATATAAATATAAATATAAATATAAATATAAATATAAATATAAATATAAATATAAATATAAATATAAATATAAATATAAATATAAATATAAATATAAATATAAATATAAATATAAATATAAATATAAATATAAATATAAATATAAATATAAATATAAATATAAATATAAATATAAATATAAATATAAATATAAATATAAATATAAATATAAATATAAATATAAATATAAATATAAATATAAATATAAATATAAATATAAATATAAATATAAATATAAATATAAATATAAATATAAATATAAATATAAATATAAATATAAATATAAATATAAATATAAATATAAATATAAATATAAATATAAATATAAATATAAATATAAATATAAATATAAATATAAATATAAATATAAATATAAATATAAATATAAATATAAATATAAATATAAATATAAATATAAATATAAATATAAATATAAATATAAATATAAATATAAATATAAATATAAATATAAATATAAATATAAATATAAATATAAATATAAATATAAATATAAATATAAATATAAATATAAATATAAATATAAATATAAATATAAATATAAATATAAATATAAATATAAATATAAATATAAATATAAATATAAATATAAATATAAATATAAATATAAATATAAATATAAATATAAATATAAATATAAATATAAATATAAATATAAATATAAATATAAATATAAATATAAATATAAATATAAATATAAATATAAATATAAATATAAATATAAATATAAATATAAATATAAATATAAATATAAATATAAATATAAATATAAATATAAATATAAATATAAATATAAATATAAATATAAATATAAATATAAATATAAATATAAATATAAATATAAATATAAATATAAATATAAATATAAATATAAATATAAATATAAATATAAATATAAATATAAATATAAATATAAATATAAATATAAATATAAATATAAATATAAATATAAATATAAATATAAATATAAATATAAATATAAATATAAATATAAATATAAATATAAATATAAATATAAATATAAATATAAATATAAATATAAATATAAATATAAATATAAATATAAATATAAATATAAATATAAATATAAATATAAATATAAATATAAATATAAATATAAATATAAATATAAATATAAATATAAATATAAATATAAATATAAATATAAATATAAATATAAATATAAATATAAATATAAATATAAATATAAATATAAATATAAATATAAATATAAATATAAATATAAATATAAATATAAATATAAATATAAATATAAATATAAATATAAATATAAATATAAATATAAATATAAATATAAATATAAATATAAATATAAATATAAATATAAATATAAATATAAATATAAATATAAATATAAATATAAATATAAATATAAATATAAATATAAATATAAATATAAATATAAATATAAATATAAATATAAATATAAATATAAATATAAATATAAATATAAATATAAATATAAATATAAATATAAATATAAATATAAATATAAATATAAATATAAATATAAATATAAATATAAATATAAATATAAATATAAATATAAATATAAATATAAATATAAATATAAATATAAATATAAATATAAATATAAATATAAATATAAATATAAATATAAATATAAATATAAATATAAATATAAATATAAATATAAATATAAATATAAATATAAATATAAATATAAATATAAATATAAATATAAATATAAATATAAATATAAATATAAATATAAATATAAATATAAATATAAATATAAATATAAATATAAATATAAATATAAATATAAATATAAATATAAATATAAATATAAATATAAATATAAATATAAATATAAATATAAATATAAATATAAATATAAATATAAATATAAATATAAATATAAATATAAATATAAATATAAATATAAATATAAATATAAATATAAATATAAATATAAATATAAATATAAATATAAATATAAATATAAATATAAATATAAATATAAATATAAATATAAATATAAATATAAATATAAATATAAATATAAATATAAATATAAATATAAATATAAATATAAATATAAATATAAATATAAATATAAATATAAATATAAATATAAATATAAATATAAATATAAATATAAATATAAATATAAATATAAATATAAATATAAATATAAATATAAATATAAATATAAATATAAATATAAATATAAATATAAATACAAATATAAATATAAATATAAATATAAATATAAATATAAATATAAATATAAATATAAATATAAATATAAATATAAATATAAATATAAATATAAATATAAATATAAATATAAATACAAATACAAATACAAATACAAATACAAATACAAATACAAATACAAATACAAATACAAATACAAATACAAATACAAATACAAATACAAATACAAATACAAATACAAATACAAATACAAATACAAATACAAATACAAATACAAATACAAATACAAATACAAATACAAATACAAATACAAATACAAATACAAATACAAATACAAATATACATATACATATACATATACATATACATATACATATAAATATAAATATAAATATAAATATACAAATATACATATACATATACATATAAATATAAATATAAATATACATATAAATATAAATATAAATACAAATACAAATACAAATACAAATACAAATACAAATACAAATACAAATACAAATACAAATACAAATACAAATACAAATACAAATACAAATACAAATACAAATACAAATACAAATACAAATACAAATACAAATATAAATATAAATATAAATATAAATATAAATACAAATATAAATATAAATATAAATATAAATATAAATATAAATATAAATATAAATATAAATATAAATATAAATATAAATATAAATATAAATATAAATATAAATATAAATATAAATATAAATATAAATATAAATATAAATATAAATATATATATAAATATATATATAAATATATATATAAATACAAATATAAATATAAATATAAATATAAATATAAATATAAATATATATATAAATATATATATAAATATAAATATAAATATAAATATAAATATATATATAAATATAAATATAAATATAAATATAAATATAAATATATATATAAATACAAATACAAATACAAATACAAATACAAATACAAATACAAATACAAATACAAATACAAATACAAATACAAATACAAATACAAATACAAATACAAATACAAATACAAATACAAATACAAATACAAATACAAATACAAATACAAATACAAATACAAATACAAATACAAATACAAATACAAATACAAATACAAATACAAATACAAATACAATATACAGTTTGTCAAGTAATTGTTTGCAAAATGAAAAACAGCACACAAATTCATTTTTAAGCTTATATTTCACCGATTTAAACTATTTTCTTTTAACTTTTTTTTGCATATAATTATTATTCTAAGTATTCTTCTTAGATATAAGGCACAAACACAACAAAATTCAAAACACAAAAGAAATAAAACAGAAAAAAGTAAAATGAGGCCATTTTTGCACTGTCAATTAATTCTTTGCAAAATGCAAACACAATTTGAAAGAGAGCCCAAGCTACCTAACGGTCCTTCCAATTCGAAGAAAATTGAAGTGAGTCGTTGCTATGCATTGTGCGAATGCCTTCTAAAGAATTTTTCGTTTTGCACAGTGCAAATATTGCCTAATATAAAGCCTGGCCAAAGAGTTCATGAAAATCTAATTCAATTAGTTTATTTCCACTACCAGAAGGGGAAATCAGCTAAGGAATTGGCGGAAATGTTCTCAATTAAGTTTAGAACTATTTATAATATTATTAACCGGACCGAAAAGGAAAACAGGTTGGAATTAAAGCACTCCGGGGGCAGAACAGCGAAGCTCACTAGACGAGATCACTGAAAAATTTTAAAACGGATCAACAATAACCCTCAAACTAGCCTTAGACCGATGGCATCGGACTTAAAATTTGACTACAATAAGACAGAATGCTACGAGACAGGTCCTAAGGTTTTAAAAATGCATAAAAACTCTTTGCAAATAGCTAGAAAGAAACCACTACTGTTTGCAGTAGATATTCAGAGGCGGCTTAATATTTCTATTGCCAATTTCAACAAGTCCGCGGAGTACTGGGTTGACGTTATTTATTGCGACGAGACAAAAATAATGTTGTATTATCATGGACGGACCCAGCAAAGTTTCGAAAAAGCCCAATACAGCTCTGGAACCGGAGAATATAATACCAACAGTAAAGTTTGGCAAGCTTTCTGTAATAGTCTAAGGCTGTATATCGTTGAAAGGTGTTGATGAGCTTCGCATTTTCAATGATGTGATGACGAAAGTAGTTTACTTGTACATTCTAAACAATTAATTGTCAAGGAGCGCATTAAGGTTTGGCTTCATAAGCCCACAAAACCCCAATAAACAGAGGTACAAGCTTTATCAGGGCAACGACCCCAAACACAAATCGTTTTTGTGCAGGACTTGGCTGCTGTATAATTGCAGCAAAGTCATTGAATCCCCTGCCCAGAGTCCTGACTTAAACCCAATTAAAAATTTGTGGGGTTTCCTTAAGAACCGCGTGGGGAAACGGAGCCAAACTAATAAAAACGCTCTCATCAAGGCCATTCGAGAAGAATGGATAAAAACCCTGAAATATATGACCAGCATAACCTTATTCAGTCAATGTCTCGTCGTCTGCGGGCTGTAATGGATGTTAATGGTCAATATACCAAGTATTGGTACCACAATAGCTATAGTTTCCTAGATTTAGTTATGTATATAGTCATAGTTTGCATTTTGCAAAGAATTAATTGACAGTGCAAAAATTGACTAATTTTAGTTTTCACTGTTTTTTTTACATTTGCGTTTTGAATTTTGTTATGTTTGTGCCTTATATCTATGAAGAATACCTAAGAGAATAATTATATGCAAAAAAAAGTTAAAAGAAAATAGTTTAAATCGGTGAAATATAAGCTTAAAAACGAATTTGTGTGCTGTTTTTCATTTTGCAAACAATAACTTGACAAACTGTATATACTTTTTGGGGTCGGAGATGTCTCCTTCTATGCGTTACACATTTCACGACAAAATTATAATACCCTCTGCAAGGGTATAAAAAGACGACATATCAGAACAGAAAAGCCTACAGAAGAATACCCTTGCATAGGATATTATAATTTTGTCGTGAAATGTGTAACGCATAGAAGGAGACATCTCCGACCCCATAAAGTATGTATATTCTTGATCAGCATCAACAGTCATGTCCGTCTGTCCGGCTGTCTGTTTCTATGCGAACTTGTCTCTAAGTTCTAAAGCTATCTTAATGAAACTTTGCAGAAGTCCCTTTTTCTGTTTCACGCAGCACATATGTCAAAACCAGCTGGATCGGACCACTATATCATATAGCTGCCATAGGAACGATCGGTCGAAAATTAAGATTTTGTATGAAAAAACATTTTGTTTTTCAAGATATCTTGACCAAACTCGGCATTTATTAGTTTTACTAAGCTCCTCAAATATATGCAACCCCCTTTTAAGATCGGACCACTATATCATATAGCTGCCATAGGAACGATCGGTTGAAAACTAGGCTTTTGATTAAAAGCCTTTTTTGTTTATCAAGATACCTTCACCAAGCTCGGCATTAACCATTTGCTCGGCATTAAAAGGTTGCAAGAGTATTAGATCTTCGGCGTGCCGAAGATAGCCTTTCTTTTAGGAACCTTCTTGTTCAACACGCTGATTTTGCTGGTGTAGCTTTCTTTTTTTGCTTTGGCAACTGCGTTCTTCCAGAGTTTTTTTAGAGCAATGGCTTTGTTGAAGTTAGTGATGGTGGGTAACTTGTTGGCCTTTGCTTGTGAAGCTACAACATGTCTGTATATTTTTTGGAGGTCATCAGACCACCAGTATTTTGGGATTTTATTTTCTTGTATAACATAGGATGATGTATTGATTGCCTAGGAGAATTTTTTGTTGAAGTCTGCAAGATTGTTGCTGAATGTGAGGTTGGCTATATCCTTTAAAAAATTTTTCTTGGCAAGAAAGGTAGTTGGCTTGACTGCTGTGTAGTCTATGTTGACTATTATTGGGAAATGATGGCTTCCCCCTAACTGGATTGGCCTGACCAGCCAGCTTAAAGTTGCATTTATTTTTGTACAGGTTGGGTCAAGGACTGAACCTGATCTGCTGCCAATTTGCGCTTGGAAGGTGTTAGCACCTGTATTCAGACATATGAATCCTGCATTTGTCATGGAGTCTTCCAGAAATTTACCCCGTGCATTTGTAATATTACCGCCAATGGCAGTGCTCTTGGCATTAAAGTCCCCAGCTATTATTATATTTGCCATATTTTCTGACTGCGGAAGTAGCTTCGACACCTCCTGTGTGAACTCCTTAAGGGGGATTCTCGGCTCAAAATAGACCGAACATAAGGTTAGTTTTGTATTAAGATTATTCGTCATTGCCATGATGATGTCACAATTTGTACTGTACTGCAGTTTTCCAAATTTTATGTTGTTTTTAAATGCTGAGGCTACGCCTCCATATCCATCTGGTCTGCATTTTTTGGTTAAATTAAAATTAGCAAGCTTCCTGTTATTTCTGTTTTCATCGTGTGAAAAAATTTCAGAAAGGAAGGCTATGTCAAAATTTTCTGTGTTTAGGAGAAATTCTAAATTGTCTTTATTGGCTTTTAAGGATTGTATGTTGTATTGAAGTATTTTAATTGGCATCCTGGTTTTGGCTATTGTTGGGTGTTGAGTTGACTGGTTTATTTTTATGCTTAAGTGTATTTTCAAATTTGTCTTTTAATAAATTTAATTTTGTACTGAGTTCATTGTTATAGTGAAAAAGTGGGGAAAATAGTTGAATTAGTTCCTTACATATTGCTGCAGTTTCATCCTTCTTTGGGTAACTGTATGTCCAATCGCTTGTATCATTGCTTTATGAGGGTAGACTGAAATGTGGGCGTGGCTTATTAAAACCCCCAACCTGCTGCACCACCTTGCCTGTATTTTGTTTTGTTAATGATTTGATTGACATTTGTGTCGTTGCTGATCACGTTTTCTACTTTTGGACTTAGTTGGGAACTAGTTAGGAACTTTTCTACCAGGAGTGATGTCCACTACATTTACATAAGATACACTTTCCACTTTTACATCCAGGGGGCATCCATTTTCTTTGCCACAGCTGAGACATCTTTTCTTGGATTTGCACCTAGAGTTTGTGTGTCCCAGTCGTCCACAATTGAAGCATCTGACATTGGGGAAGAAATGCATTACTTTTAATGAGCAAATGTTAAAAAGTTGCACTGATTTGGGTATTTAATTATTTAGGAATCCTATTTTGACTGTTTTAGTTGGGTCTAATATAGTCTCCTTTAATAGTTCACCTGCTTCATTTTTTTTTTCTCCTTTTATTCATTATTCTTTCGACCGATTTAATTTTTATTTCAGATTGTATGTTATTGTAATATCCTCGTCTGACCAGCTTGTTGGTACTCCGCGGATTACCCCATATGTCTCCGTATAGCTCCTCGGGATGAAGGCTTTGTAGTTTAATTGGCTGAGATTTTCACTTTTAATTAGGTGGTTTGCATTGGTAGCATTATCAAAATACAATTTGTATAGAGTTACTCCAAGCGCAGTTATGTTCTTCAGACCTTTGAGCTTAAGATGACGAATTTTTTCAAATAGGAATAGACCATTCTTTATGTTTTTGTATGGGATACCTTCATTTTGACTTGTGTCTACTAGCACGCAAGCAGCTCATACATGTTCGACGTCATATAAGGAAGTAGTGTTTTCAATAGTAAGGCCATTTGTTTTAGTACCCGAGTTATAATTGTTTGAAATCAAATCTTTGTTCGTATTTTCGTGGTCTTTGTTGCAATTCGTTATTGGGGTTTTCAGGAGTGAGCGCTGCTTATTGATGTGTTCATTGAGCTGTCACTAATTTCCGTAAAAGAGATGTCATTTTTGTTTGTTACTTCTTTATTTATATTCACTTTGGAATTTGTTTTGGATAGTTTTGTTTCATTGTTGCGCTTTGCTGTTTTATTTGCTTTATTGATGATTTAAGCTGAAATTGCTGATTTCTGGAGTTCGGGGGCTTCTCCTACCAGGCTAAAGATGTCAAAATTATCCGCATGTCCTTTTGTGGCTGACGCCAGTGGGGTGGCGCCCGCCATGTTATCCCCTCTTCTTTTTCGCACTTCTTAGTCTAGGACTTACCACAGTTGCAGGAATTGAGAAATGTTAGGCACTTTTATTTATATGTTTGGAATTTTATATTATATCTATATTTTTTAAAACACATTAGCTGGCTAGACTTCCGTTCAGTCCGGTTGTTGTCGAACGCGACTTTATTTCGAGAAAATTTGATTAAATTACAGTCAGTAAAAATCACAAATTTTCTCCCATGCAGATAGTGACGAAAATGTTTTACAGCATACACGACAGCCAGCGTTTCCAATTCATAGGATTCACAGGAGCTAGTTGCTCTACTGTAGTATTCAACTACATGAGGTTTAGAGTTGATGCGATGCAAAAGGATAGCACCATACCCGATACAGCTGGCGTCGGTATGCAGTTCTATCGGAAACTGTTATCAAAAATAATCAAAACGAGCTTGTTTGTTAATACACTGATTTTACTGCGAATTTCTTCATGCTGTGGCTGCCAATCAAAACTATGCTTTCCAGATGTGAGAAAATATAAAGGCTTCATCAGTTGTGAAAACCCCGGAATGAATTGACGAAAATATGAAGCTAACCCAATGAACTGTCTTAGAGTAGCAACTGACTTTGGTGAAAGCAACGTTACTAGCGATTCAATTTTGCTTAAATTTGGACGTATCTCCCCCGCTTTTATCTCATAGACAAGATGGCGAACTGAAGATTTCAAGAAAAAGCACTTCGATATGTAAAATGAGAATCCTGCCTTCACTTCTTCCTTCGTTTCTGAAACAATTAATATATCGTCCATATAAACTATTACAACCGAATGAGCAAGACTGCCAAGTGCTTTCAATACAGCTCTTTGAAACACTGAGGGTGCGTATATTCAATTTATTCAGGGTGCATTGAAATCTGGTAATACCCGCTAGCCATGTCCAGAGAAGTGAAATATTTAGCTCCCCTGAGTCTAGCTTCTTGATCTGATATCAACGCACAGTAGACGGTCTTGTATGGAGAAGGCGGCCAAAAATACTTCCAATAGAGATATCAGCTTGAAACTTTTTCTGCAGCTAAATAATTCCATATTAATGCTATATTTATAATATTGGCATGTATATAAGCTTTATTTTCGCGCCAATTTAAAAAATCAAATTAAAGCAGACCCCTAAGGTTATGCAACATTATTTTTGTAGTTATTGCCAACGTGAATTTACTAAACGCTTCACTTTTAAAAAACAATTAATAATGCAATACAAAAAAATATAAATTTTATATATTCAAAATATAATAATACATCATTAAATAACAAAAGAATAAAAGAATTATATATTTAAACGACAATAACAATAGTTTAATGTAATATTAAATAACAAAAGAATAAAAGAATTATATATTTAAACGACAATAACAATAGTTTAATGTAATATACCATAAGTAGGTTATAAAAAAACTTTTAACTCAAACACAGAATCATTACTCAAGCAAATCGTAAACTGATTTGTCTAAAATGGATTTTTTGCTTGTAAATATTTTTTGTCCAGATATATAGGGGTCCGAACTTAACAGTAATCTATTAAATAAATCAGTATTTGTAAGCACACGTGAAATTTTACGTGTGCGCTGGCTTCTAAATCTTTTTACTTCCTTATTTTTTGACTCAGCCGCTTCCTCCGAAAGTTCGCCAATGGAAACTAAAGCGTTTTCAATTATATCAGGCCCGTGTATCAAAACTTTATGTACTGTAGCTGGAATATAGTACCACGAGTATTGTTTAGTTAATTGCTCAGCTGTATCCAATGCGTAATTTCTAAACTTTTCGGGATTAATTCGATAGCCTGATGACAAAGCTCTCAATATTGTGCCACATCTATCTATCAAGTGACAATCTAACCCTGTTATTTCGGCTGACAATACACTGTTTTTGAAAAATTCCCGGGCTGTGTTTCCATCATTGGATGATCCTCATCCTCCAACTTTTGGTTTGTCAACGATGAGTCCCATTTTTTGTCGAAATTGTTTCTGAATTACAATTTTTCGCTCCCGCACTGTTGCTTTTCCTTCATCTGATCTTATTTGCCATGGTTTTTGGAAGTCTGTAAGCCATATGTATGAAGTACTCAAAAAAGCGAATATAAGCCTGCAGCGGAGATAACCCAAAATCATAACGGTCTTTATGTACTGTTTTTTCTAAGCAGATTTTTATGTTATTCATTTCGGTTGGTTTGGCATCACAAATATAACATTTAGCTGACGACGATTGGGAAAGTGCGTTACAAACTTTGCCATCAACCATTGTCAACTGCAGCAAATGAGTAACATTTATAACTGTATTCTTTAGTTTATACTGGATGGGTAATAGATTGTCTATTTTAGTTTTAAAATATTCATATTCGTCCATTGAACCGCACCAAACATCAAAAATATAATTGCGCGAAATGTGGCACTGATACGATGTTCCTATAGCAAATGATAAGTACCAGATTAAAAAAATAAAATATTAAAACAAATGCAATACAAAAAACAAACACGGACAATAATAAGCAACGCACAAAACAAAGACACGAACAATCAGAAAGAAACGAACAAAACAAAGTCACCAAAAATCAGAAAGACACGCACAAAACAAAGACACGCAAAATCAGAAAGAAACGCACGAAAAACGACACAAAAACATGGAAATTTGGAGCG
>JBAMCE010000407.1:0-14533 GCA_037075305.1 Drosophila kanekoi | reverse complement strand
GTCTACCAATCGAGACTAGAAAAACAGGTTTTGATAATATTAAAGTTGCAGTGAGTAAGATTATAGTCACATATGTTATATGACTGTGTAATAGGCAAGAATGTATAAAATTTGACTAACAATATGCATGTCCCTACTAGTAAGAGGGTTAAACAATTACTTAATTAATTCCAATTAATTCCGAAAAATTATATCTAATATATTATGCAACTGATGGAAAATTGTATTAATGTGGGATAAGCCCATACTACATAATTCATCAACTACAACAATTTCGTGTGGATGATGAACTTTGAATGGCAGACAGGATGCGGAATTAGGAAACGACGACCATGCCAGTTTGCCAAGGTTGAAATGTCCCATAACACGTACCGAACATTGGGCATCCGGACTTTGGTGAATGCTGTATATATGAGACACATGTACAAATAGCGCCAGTGCCGCCGACCACAAGCACGGCCAACTGGTCTAGTGTAGACTCATCGAAGTTTAGCCGTAGCATTTCATATCGCAATGTGTGTCGCACAGGTATTATAACACCACCTTTCTCGAGCGCTGTAATTTCGCAGCGTCTCTGTCTTTACGAAAGTCAAGAAAGGTTCTGGTATCAAAAAACTCAGCGCCTTAGAAATCCGAGTTAAGCCATGTCTGAACTAGTACTATGACATCAAAATCAGATTGGGATGTTGGCATGTTAAGCACTTGAGATTAAGTTCGCATTCCAGATATGTGCTGATAATAAATCTTGAGACTACCAGTACCTTTATCTGAATCCAGCATTAACACATGCGCAATTTAATGGTGTGATGGCATTAAGGAATTATTTCCCAAGACGTGAAGTGTATCAGATGAGCGACTTGCTAGTTGCCGCACTGGCGCTGATAAAGAACAGCAAATCGTAGACACAGCAAAGTGCTCCAGAAATGTAAATAATCCAAGCGAAGAGAGAGGCCAACGCAAGGAAGGAGATGGCCTTATAAAATAATCGTAGAGCCACTTACCTATTGTCAAAACGCAGAGCTAAAGAGCGTGAGTGAAGAGTTGTTGTAGCACGCAACAGGTTAGTCATCCATTCGGCGCGGCAATTATCGAAGGGATCCGAGTGCAGCGAAATTAGACGAAAAAGTTGTAATGGCGAAGCAGTATAAAGCGTGTGTAGTCCGCTCACGAAAAAGAAATTCGAGAGTAAACGCTACAACAACAGCATTAGTAACGCCACTGGCGTCAATCACTGGAGGTTCTTTGTGATAGGCGAACATTTGTGAACATTTGCTCGATCGGCGAAGATGTGCGTGGGTGAATGGCTGCTTCCAGAATTAATGTGGTATCATCGTTCGCAGATTTAGGCCTGTGCACGAATCTAGACACTTACTGATAAAGGCCAAAACGAAGTGTTATAGTATTTTGTAAATAACGGTTCAGGAACCACCAGCATAAATGTTGATAAATACGCATTTAGCTTAACCAGCTTGAAATACCTAGGCGCATCAATATTAACTTTAAGATTGTTAGCAACACATCTCAACACTGCTTCTGGTTGCGTTTTGGTTAAGAATTTACCAACATGTAAGTAATTTAAGTTATGCTTTACTTCAAGCTCTGAGCAATTAGGAGCTTCGCCAGCCATAAGTTTGTTGTTATTGTTTGCCCGTTTCCTCTTTTGCTTTTTTCGAATTGTTACAAAACATTCGCTCTCAAACTCTTCATGCGTTTCGGCTGCATAGACGTGTAAGTGACCGAGGTCAGTGCCCCCTGTAGATGTTGAAACAGATAGTTGATCGCTTTCAACGACGCGCTGTTGAGTCTTTGTATTTATTATATGAATGGGAGTAAGATCAGGAACAGTTATGACAACGCATTCTGCTCTATTGTTGCTTTTAGACCGTCATAAAGTTTTTCCAGGTTTAGCACTTTAACAGTGAGATTGTCAATTTTTGTCTGAGAATCATTAGACACGACACAGAAGTAACACTGACATAGACGTAGATTTGGCAAGTTTGTTGAAAGTTTTAAGGCCTCCGTTGATCATTCAATGCACACAATATATTTTATTAAAATTATAATTTTAATATAATATAGCATTCTAGTATAGTATAGTAATAACCATAAATAATGACTATAAATTAACATAGTACAGAAAAAAACTTAAAAAAAAAGAAAAAAGAACAATAATAACATGGAAAACAGTAATCACATTAAATAAGAAACTAAGGTTATATTAATACTCTTTTAGACATTGGCCTTACGGTTTCGCAGATATGTAAGATTTTTAAAGCCCGTAAATGCTAAGTTATACGAAAATATCTTGGAAAACAGAATACTTTGTATATCCTCTATGGGGTCAGAGGTATCTCATTCGATGCGTTACACATTTTTTTGACAGTATTATAATACCTTCAAAGATGTAAATAGCCGAGTAATAACTAATAACGACAGCCTGGCTGTCTGTCAATCTGTCGCTTCGTATATTTAGGCGCGTCAATCTTAAGGTTTAAAACGCAATAGAGTATAATTTCAATCGTAGGTCCTCGTAGTATCTGCGAATCACGAGTTTGTTTCCAATTATCCATAACTAAGCATACGATAATAATCTATACAGATATCCAGGTTTTTGGTATTATTATAGCTGGGTTCATCAAATTTACCATGACCCTTTTATGATAATATACTATATTCAGATCATGTATGATTATTTTTGGATATATTTTGTATTATTCTGAGCTCATAGTATCAAAAAAATTAGAAGAAACGCAACTGCATAAACAGTTATTCCCGCATGCACTAAAGAAACCACCCTCTAAGTCATGGACTCGGCTTGCCGATTTAGAGACGCAGTACGCGAAGACTCTAAGGACGTTTTCCTGAAGCGGGCCAATCGACGTTGGTGGCAGAACCTGGAGATTTTTCTTTCTGCCGCACAACTTGGAGAGACTAGATGAGACGTTTCATCAGCACGAAATTAAAGGATAAGCTTATCGATCTGAGGACTTCGATGATTTGATCCAGCAAAAGTTACACCGTATATGCGAAATCGAATAAATAAATAATCAACTGTACATCCGTTGGCAAAAGTTAGTCGTACGCAGATCCTGTTAGTGCTTTAAGCCCGGCATCATTTGAGAAAAGTGCGTGCAGAAGCGGGCAGTTTGTGGAAGGCTTGTCTGTGAGACAGGTCTATGTAGTGGTAAGGATTGTGGGTAAATCTCCGAAGGTGCAGGAACATTTATTGGCAATAATGTATTCCATGCTGAACTTGAGGGTCTTTTTGCAATGAGCTGCAAAATGTCTCTGGCATCGGGGTGAAAATGTTTTGGACCTAACCTTGTAACTCAAGATACAATTTTCATGGGGTGAAGAATAGTAGTCTATTACGATGGCGGCTGTGCAAACTTCAACCACCTGCAATTTTGATCATATCACCGTTAATTAGAACGCTGATGTTGGCTTGATCGTTAAGAATTTGGTTACTTACCCTCCCTCTTCGAAAATAAAGCAAATCGATTGCTGGACAAATTTATAAGTCTTAAAAATCTGGCTATTGCAACAAAAGTCGTCACTTAAACCTTAAGGAGTTCGCTAAGATTGTCGTATTACTCTATTTGGCGATGTTTCCACGCGATGTGTGTCTGAATGTACCGAACGCTTTTTCAAAAATTTTCAAAATCTTTTGCGAGTCTTACGTGTTACATGTGATTGGCCCCTTAGTAGGCAATAAGCTTAGAGCTAGCCACATAGCGAACACAAATGAAAGTTCGCATTGTGAATGAAAACACAAATAATTACATAGTAATCACATATAAGAAAAAGTTCATATATTGAATAAAACACCTCTACATATAAACAATTAAAACAAAATAAAAAAGAAGATCACATAGTGAAGAAAAACATAATAAATCACAGTAATCACAAATAAAAACTCACTTGGTGAATAGACTCAATAATCAAAAACACTTTTACAACCTAAGAGAAGCTACAAAAATATCACAAAAATCAAAAGTAAACCCAACGAGGAAGAAAGGCTATCTTCGGCACGCCGAAGATCTAATACCCTTGCAACCTTTTAATGCCGAGAAAATGGTTAATGCCGAGCTTGGTGAAGGTATCTTGATAAACAAAAAGGCTTTTAATCAAAAACCTAATCTTAATAGGATTTTGCATATATATGAGGAGCTTAGTAAAACTAATAAATGCCGAGTTTGGTCAAGATATCTTGAAAAACAAAATGTTTTTTCATACAAAATCTTAATTTTCGACCGATCGTTCCTATGGCAGCTATATGATATAGTGATCCGATCTTAATTGGATTTTGCATATGTATGAGGAGCTTAGTAAAACTAATAAATGCCGAGTTTGGTCAAGATATCTTGAAAATCAAAATGCTTATGAGGAGCTTTCCTATGGCAGCTATATGATATAGTGGTCGGATCCAGCTGGTTTTGACATATGTGCTGCGTGCAACAGAAAAACGGACTTCTGCAAAGTTTCATTAAGATAGCTTTAAAACTGAGAGACTAGTTCGCATAGAAACAGACAGCCGGACAGACGGACAGACGGACATGGCTATATCGACTCGACTGTTGATGCTGATCAAGAATATATATACTTTATGGGGTCGGAGATGTCTCCTCCTATGCGTTACACATTTCACGACAAAATTATAATACCCTCTGCAAGGGTATAAAAATATAATATAATGTCTAAAAAGAAACTAGGAAATCAACTCCATTAATAAGTCTCCTGAAGAATACATAGTTATAACAGTCATTGTAATCATTTAAATTGTAAGGTCATAAAATCTCAAAAAACAAAATTAGAAATACTCTTTATAGGAAAAAAAAAAAAACATATAAATTATTTGAACTCGGAAGATCCTCAAATAGAATATTTATCAACAATGTCACTAAATAATGTGCCCACTACTACAAGCCCCTCTGGCTCGTCTCCACTAACTCTTTTTTTTCTACATCTCAAAGAATATAACTAAACAATCTCATTGAACAGGTAGTAAGAAATGCCACAAATAGATTTAATAAAAAATTTGTCGATTCCGAGAAAGTACCAGTTATTGAATATTTCAAGGAATTTTCAGGGATGGAAGTGAGCTCAACTCATGGAGAAAATCAGTAGACAGAATTTGTTAATATTTCTAAGACAAAAACAATCCATGACCTTCGCTCATTTTTAGTTGTGTCAGGATATTATCGCGGATTTATTAAACGTTACGCAGAAATACCATTATATACGCTACTTAGGGGAGAGGCGGGTAGAGTCTTTAAATCAATCTTAATGAGAAGTCTTATTAACTTATATGCAAAACAAGTGGAAGCCTTCAATAAAGATAAAAATTGTTTCACTTCCGGAAAAATCATATTACATTTATCCAAATTCCGTGAGCCATTGAAGTTAACCACTGACGCATCAAACTATGCTTTAAGCACTGTTCTTTTGCAAAATAGGTGAACACTCGGTTCATAAGAAGAATATTACGCAACAAATTAAAAAGAAGTGTTAGCAACCTCAAAATATCACAGATAACGCTGACCTTTGATTTGATTTCATGATTTTATGAACAGCAGAGTTTGTGTCAAAATTAAAATCTTACAAATATTCAAATATACCAAATACACAGAAGGAGCGATATATATTCCTAGTTTTTAAAATTTTTTTTATTTATTAATTTATTTATTTATAAATAAAATAATTTAAGTGATCAGTCACCTACATATGCAAGTGCAGTGGTTGCCAAAAGTTGCCAAACAGGCTGCTGCAGGTAATAAGTGGTCAACATTCATTCATCAATTAAAACCCGGAATCATAAAAAAAAGGGCGCGCGTCAGCCGCGTGCCAATAATGAAATTTTATGCGCCCATGATCTGCCCATTCACACACATTTGTGAGTGTATGTCTGGGTGTAGAAGCCAAAAATCAGAAATCAAAAAATCTTGTCAAACTTGCATCAGGGACTAGCAGGCTGGCAAACAAACGCATAAATGCTCCATTTATATAGAAGATATGCAAGTGTGCGTGAATATGGCAAGTCCAGAGAATCGCATTTAACACGTGCCAACGCTTAGGTACCCTTACCAATGATATCGAGCTAAAATGCAAGAATTTCGCATCGACGTAGCAAACCCTCTCATTATTTCATATTACGCGTCCTTCAAAAGGGAAGAAATGCATCCAACATTTGAGAAATATTTAATTTGTGCGCATTTTTTATTGTCCGACACATGCACACACAGACAGTAAAACGGTAAATAGACAAATCGAAAGAGCCAAAACAGTTTCCTGTAGTGTGAGCGAATAAAGTGAATAAAAGAGAGCAGCTTTGCTGTTCCTTCACACAAGTCACATGTATTTCTTTCACACACCGTCTGCTTGAGCGTGCGGCCGCTCTCGAACCCGAACAGAAACGAAGGCGACTTTGGTCCAGCCACATTTGTGACGACAGGCCCCAGCAACATACTCTAGTTGTCCAGTCTATATGTTGTTTGCTTAGTAGTTCGGTTAGGAAACACGTGCTTGCAGCTAACGCTGTATACATGTACATAAACACATTCTTGCGCGTCTGCTTCGCATTCGATTATATTGTTTTCTGTGCTGCTATTTTAATGCGTTTTTTTTTCAATAAGACTCAATGATAGGTGTAGTTTTTTAGTAGAGGTAGTAGCGAGTGGTGCGGACCGTCGCGAGTTCGAGCCCTACCGAGGAAACCACTTTTTTATAGGGTTGGTGTGGCTGTTGAGTAGAGACGTCGGCAAGTAGTACGCTAGTTGCGAGTTCGAACCCTGCCAAAGAAACTTTTTGTTTTTTAATTTATCGTTATTACTACAAACGAGCACGTAGCGCGAGCTGCTTTTGGTGTTGGAATAAGAGGGTTCAGGGCATCCGCTAGTCTGGAAATCCCGACTAGAACTTATTGTTTTTTTTTAAATTTATTGCAAGCAAACGCGTAGCTCAAGCTACATTTGATGTTGGTATAAGAGTGTTCAGGGTATCCCCTAGTCGGGAGCTCCCGGCTAATACCTCTTACTTGTTTTTTACTTATGTTAACTTCTCCCCCTTTCAAAACAGAACCGTCCTCGGTCTTGCCGAGATTCTCGAGGACATGCTTAATTCTGCTTGGTTCTGCTTCTCTTGTTTGTAGCGTACGAGGAATATAATACCGGCCACATATAGCGCATATAACCAGACGCACAATTGACAACTTGTCTAGAAATGGCAGCCTCAAAAGTGTCAGCTGAGCCGGGACTCTATTTATTTTGGTGGCGCGGGCGAATGTCACAAAGTGCTTGCGAACGATGTTGTTGTCAGGTCCATTGCCGATACTACTCTTAACAGGGCTGTCGTTGATTACGGTGAACCCTCGTCCACTAATTAGGCCCAGGTGGTTCGGCTAAGAGTTACGGTGTGCCACGGATCCAACAAATACTTCTTCGGCGCGCCAGTGTGCATCCGTTGTACTCTCCCACGATATTTTCTGGTATTCGTAAGATAAGGACGGCCTGGGCGTCTCCGAAATTTACTATCTTCTTACAAACATATTTTGTAAAAGATAAGAATAATCTTAATTTATTATATAACTTTAGAATATATAATAAAATATCGGGTATTGCCCCTTTTTATGCTAAGACTTTAAGATGTTACCGAAAAAAGTTTGCCTGAAACTTGCTTACTTACTATCAAACTCATATTAAAAGATCTTTGTCAAAATTCATCTGATGGACGTTTTGCAATTTTTGAAAAATCCATCCCTCCTTGGTGAAAATGGGGGTCAAAGATTGTGTGGGTGACGTTTTAGGCTGAAATTCATTTTCCTTATGAAAAATCATTTGACATGTTTTTCACACCTTACGCAAAATGCAAACTTCCTCGGAAAAATGCGATGCAAAGTTTTTTGGGAAATGCGAAAATTTAAGTTTTGTTTGATTTGCTGCAAACATGTTTTCAGAGCTCTACATAAGGACTTAATGAATACGTGTACCAGCGACTTAGGAAATACCACCTACAGCCGTGATAAATTAGCGTATGCATGTTTTTTGGCTACCATCGGATCGACTTCAAAATCATTTTTTTTATATTTGGTTGCATATGTGGGTCTGAGGTTTAATAAACGAAAGTCTATTCTTCAGTTTCAAGATACTCACCGCAAAACTAATATGGGCGGAAGCCGTTTGGTCCAATACTTGACTCTTTATTCGATGCATTTAAAACATATTTTTGAATAGAAGGGTAGATCAAGATGGTACGGGTAGATTTCAATTTTTTACGGGCGTGTACTTATGGGAAGGGTAACATCTTAATGTCTTAGCATAAAAAGGGGCAATACCCGATATTTTATTATATATTCTAAAGTTATATAATAAATTAAGATTATTCTTATCTTTTACAAAATATGTTTGTAAGAAGATAGTAAATTTCGCAGACGCCCAGGCCGTCCTTATCTTACGAATACCAGAAAATATCGTGGGAGAGTACAACGGATGCACACTCGTGCGCCGAAGAAGTATATGTTGGATCCGTGGCACACCGTAACTCTTAGCCGAACCACCTGGGCCTAATTAGTGGACGAGGGTTCACCGTAATCAACGACAGCCCTGTTAAGAATAGTATCGGCAATGGACCTGACAACAACATCGTCGGCAAGCACTTTGTGACATTCGCCCGCCACCAAAATAAATAGAGTCCCGGCTCAGCTGACACTTTTGAGGCTGCTATTTCTAGACAAGTTGTCAATTGTGCGTCTGGTTATATGTGGCCGATATTATATATTCGTACGCTACAACCAAGAGAAGCAGAGCCAAGCAGAATTAAGCATGTCCTCGAGAATCTGGGCAAGACCGAGGACGGTTCTGTTTTGAAAGGGGGAGAAGTTAACATAAGTAAAAAACAAGTAGAGGTATTAGCCGGGAGCTCCCGACTAGGGGATACCCTGAACACTCTTATACCAACATCAAATGTAGCTTGAGCTACGCGTTCGTTTGCAATAAATTAAAAAAAAAACAAGTAAGAAGTTCTAGTCGGGATTTTCTGACTAGCGGATACCCTGAACCCTCTTATTCCAACACCAAAAGCAGCTCGCGCTACGTGCTCGTTTGTAGTAATAACGATAAATTAAAAAACAAAAAGTTTCTTTGGCAGTGTTCGAACTCGCAACTAACGTACTACTTGCCGACGTCTCTACTCAACAGCCACACCAACCCTATAAAAAAGTGGTTTCCTGGGTAGGGCTTGAACTCGCGACGGTCCGCACCACTCGCTACTACCTCTACTAAAAAACTACACCTATCATTGAGTCTTATTGAAAAAATAACGCATTAAAATAGCAGCACAGAAAACAATATAATCGAATGCGAAGCAGACGCGCAAGAATGTGTTTATGTACATGTATACAGCGCTAGCTGCAAACACATCTTTCCTAACTGAACTACTAAGCAAACAACATATAGACTGGACAACTATAGTATGTTGCTGGGGCCTGTCGTCACAAATGTGGCTGGACCAAAGTCGCCTTCGTTTCTGTTCGGGTTCGAGAGCGGCCGCACGCTCAAGCAGACGGTGTGTGAAAGAAATTCATGTGACTTGTGTGAAGGAACAGCAAAGCTGCTCTCTTTTATTCACTTTATTCGCTCACACTACAGGAAACTGTTTGGGCTTACACGCAGTGCTCTTTCGATTTGTCTATTTACCGTTTTACTGTCTGTGTGTGCATGTGTCGGACAATAAAAAATGCGCACAAATTAAATATTTCTCAACTGTTGGATGCATTTCTTCCCTTAAGAAGGGACGCGTAATATGAAATAATGAGAGGGTTTGCTACGTCGATGCGAAATTCTTGCATTTTAGCTCGATATCATTGGTAAGGGTACCTAAGCGTTGGCACGTGTTAAATGCGATTCTTTGGACTTGCCATATTCACGCACACTTGCACCTGATGCAAGTTTGACAAGATTTTTTGATTTCTGATTTTCGGCTTCTACACCTAGACACACACACACAAATGTGTGTGAATGGGCAGATCATGGGCGCAAAAAATTTCATTATTGGAACGCAGCTGACGCGCGCCCTTCTTTTTTATGATTCCGGGTCTTAATTGATGAATGAATGTTGACCACTTATTACCTGCAGCAGCCTGTTTGGCAACTTTTGGCAACCACTGCACTTGCATATGTAGGTGACTGATCACTTAAATTATTTTATTAATAAATAAATAAATTAATAAATAAATAAAATTTTAAAAACTAGGAATATATATCGCTCCTTCTGTGTATTTGGTATATTTGTAAGATTTTAATTTTGACACAAACTCTGCTGTTCATAAAATAATAAAATAAAAAAATAATAAAATCTGTGATATTTTGAGGTTGCTAACACTTATTTTTAATTTGTTGCGTAATATTCTTCTTATGAACCGAGTGTTCACCTATTTTGCAAAAGAACAGTGCTTAAAGCATAGTTTGATGCGTCAGTGGTTAACTTCAATGGCTCACGGAATTTGGATAAATGTAATATGATTTTTCCGGAAGTGAAACAATTTTTATCTTTATTGAAGGCTTCCACTTGTTTTGCATATAAGTTAATAAGACTTCTCATTAAGATTGATTTAAAGACTCTACCCGCCTCTCCCCTAAGTAGCGTATATAATGGTATTTCTGCGTAACGTTTAATAAATCCGCGATAATATCCTGACACAACTAAAAATGAGCGAAGGTCATGGATTGTTTTTGTCTTAGAAATATTAACAAATTCTGTCTACTGATTTTCTCCATGAGTTGAGCTCACTTCCATCCCTGAAAATTCCTTGAAATATTCAATAACTGGTACTTTCTCGGAATCGACAAATTTTTTATTAAATCTATTTGTGGCATTTCTTACTACCTGTTCAATGAGATTGTTTAGTTATATTCTTTGAGATGTAGAAATAAAGAGTTAGCGGAGACGAGCCAGAGGGGCATGTAG
The DNA here is from genome assembly GCA_037075305.1 of Drosophila kanekoi. Taxonomy (NCBI): domain Eukaryota; kingdom Metazoa; phylum Arthropoda; class Insecta; order Diptera; family Drosophilidae; genus Drosophila; species Drosophila kanekoi. The sequence goes on along the minus strand of JBAMCE010000407.1, from coordinate 3,574 downwards.
TAGTGAGCACATTATTAAGTGACATTGTTGATAAATATTCTATTTGAGGATCTTCCGAGTTCAAATAATTTATATGTTTTTTTTTTTCCTATAAAGAGTATTTCTAATTTAGTTTTTTGAGATTTTATGACCTTACAATTAAAATGATTACAATGACTGTCATAACTATGTATTCTTCAGGAGACTTATTAATGGAGTTGATCTCCTAGTTTGTTTTTAGACATTATATAATACTTTTGGGTTTACTTTTGATTTTTGTGATATTTTTGTAGCTTCTCTTAGGTTGTAAAAGTGTTTTTGAGTATTGAGTTTATTCACCAAGTGAGTTTTTATTTGTGATTACTGTGATTTATTATGCTTTTCTTCACTATGTGAACTTCTTTTTTATTTTTTTTATTTGTTTATATGTAGAGGTGTTTTTATTCAATGTATGAACTTTTTCTTATATGTAATTACTATGTTATTATTTGTGTTTTCATTCACAATGCGAACTTTCATTTGTGTTCGCTGTGTGGCTAGGTGGCGAGCACTAAGCTTATTGCCTACTAAGGGGCCAATCACATATAACACGTAAGACTCGCAAAAGATTTTGAAAACTTTTTTCTTTTTTGGCTTTACAAAAAAAACTTCTTATGGTATGGTCCTTTTGAATTTTTTTTAGTAGTTTTGCCGGTCACTGCTTGGTCGTCAATTACCCAATTCGGTTTTTATTAGTTATAAAAAAGTATTTATATATTTATAGGCAGCACTGGGTTTTTACAAAGAGTTGTTATTCCAATCTAAAATAAATGTCCAAATCAAAAGCTTATAAAATCTCTTACCAACGAGAAAACGTCCCTTTTGGCGAACTCCAGCTTGGAGTTTTTGCGTCTGTGGAAATGCAGAATTGGTGCATTTCGCAGGGGTTCGCTTTTCTTAGGAACCAACGAACTTTATTGGTTCCGCTGATTCCACAAATTTGTAGTTGCAATTATTATGCTGAATTTGCTATCCCACGGTAGCTGGACAGCACTGATATCGTATGCACCCAAAGCTGCATACCTTTATGTTAGCTTTTCCCAGCACGTTGAGTTGCCACTTGCGGGAACCAAATGTAGGAGGGCAAAATTTCCCAAATGTTGGTATTTTGGGTAATTTAGGTGTTAACTAATACCACTAACCATACAACATACAGTCTAGACAACTGACGGCCGCACGCGCTAACAGAGAGCGTGTGTACGAAATACATAAGACTTGTGTGAGGGAACGGCAAAGCTGCTCTTTTTATTCGCCTTATTCGCTCACTAATCTAATGGCGTAAAACAATCCAACTCATCCTATTAACAACTATCATGCGTTACCTATATGTAGCCCTTCGGAAAATTATCTTCCACCATATAATTCACTGTGCTGGGGCACTACGCTACCCACAACATCTCGCATCACCACAACTACCTGCTCCCTAGGAACGACTACGGTAACGTCGTCCCTCGTACGTGGCATCAGCTCCCAGGGCCCCTATACCCCGTCTTTTTCTAGACCGAACCCTGTTACAAGCCCGGACCTCCATGCCTATTTGAGCAAATACCCACCCAAGACTGCAGACAGGTATCAAAAGGAACCGTTTAAGCCCAAAAAGGGCACTGCTAATAGAAGAGAAGTGTTCTCTGGTGTTCTGTCGCCCAGTATATCTCACAAGAAGCTCGCCTTCTTCACCGGAAAGCCGGGTTTCGGCCCTCTGCGACGAACAGGAAAGCGACATGGACATGGAGGTAGATGAAGATGATAGACTATCCACCTTGTACACAGCACGCGCAAGGGTCAGCAAGCAACAAACGGCAAACCAGAAGCTTGCCACGCACCTGCATCCCACCCAGGTGCCCAGAACTACTGTGTCAGACAGCTGTGCCACGTTCTGCAAGGAACCAGACAGTATCATTGGCGCAAGCACCTACAAGGTAATAGGGCTCAATTCTGGCGACTGCATCATCCAAAGCCGCAACTCGGACGATTACCGAGAGGTGGCAAGGCACCTTCGCGAGAGTGGTTGCGTGTTCCACCAGCACCAACCGACTGAGGACCGGCCATACCACACAGTGCTCAGAAGCATCCACTACGAGATCGCATCTGAAGATATTTCAGCGCAATTGGCAGACAAGGGGCACCACGTTGTCCGCGTATACACCCCGCGTAGCAGAGTCAATAACGTGCCACTCAATATAAGTATTGTAAGGAGTGTGGAAACAATTACCCAACAAGCGAGCGCACACTTCTCAAAAATGAAAATCGATGTTGCTACCATTGTGGGGATTCACACGCAGCAAACTTCAAGGGCTGCAAGAAGTACCTGCAGTACGCTTTCCAGAAAAAAAAACCGCTCGAGGGATCGTCAGCTTCGTTCCCGGTCAACAATCGTTTGCCACCGTCCTGCACGGTAGCCAGCCCACCGAGCACAGACCCTCTCCTCGTCTCGCAGCTGTGGAGTTCAGTATGATGTCTGTCGTAGAGCGACACATGCTAGCGCAAAAAATAACTGTAGCTAAAATGACCTCCCTTAGAGTAGCACTATGGAACACTACCACATCGATGTGTTTCTGCTTACTGAGACTGAGTTCTACTCTCGTATCACCCTCAGAGTGCCTCCACACCGCCAATCACCCAAACAATACTGTTCAGGTCGACCTTCTCTCACCAACCACTTGAGTCGTCCTGCCACTGGTATATGCTAGCCGCTGTTATCCTGTATATTGGCATCCGGTCTTTAATGAGCCTGATGCTCGCTTTCAAGCCCCTTTCGACCAGCTTTTCCCAAAATGTCCTGGCAGAGGGTGAGTGAAACGCACTGCCTCCATCCCACACTTTTTAAGGCTCCCTAATAATCCAGATGCCAGCAGTCTCATTGCGAACAAAAGACGTCTGAGGAGGCTGTACATCCACAACGGAGATCGCACTGCCAAGGCTGATATAGTCTGGCTCTGATCTGACGAGGAGAAAGACAATGCGTTTGCTGACCTGAGAGTCCTCGAGCTGAAGAAGGCCCCTGGATGCAAAAAAATTGACAACAACAAAGCAGCCAGGCACTCCCACGCAAAGACGTCATGGCGCTTACGATCATTTTCTCCTCCATGCTCAGGCGTGGCCACTTCCAATGGAAACGTGTGAAAATGATCAAGATCGCCAAAACCGGTAAGCCCCTAACACAGCAGCTGCCGCCCTATAAGCGTGCTGTCAACGATTTCGAAAGTCTTTCGGCGACTCCTGCTAAGTCAAAGTCTCGAGCTCGATGAGGTCACGCGCCTGTTCCCGGACAATCAGTTTAGCTTCAGAAACTCTCACGGCTGCCCCGAGCTGGTCCATCGGGTAGCAATACCACGTCGGAATGTTCTTCGACTTCAATCGTTTGACAAGGTCTGGGGAACCATTGGGCACACCAGCTTATTCTGGCACTTGGACCGAAGGCTCATATGGGGGTCCCACATCGCAGCAATGAGAGCAAAATGCTTGAGAAGGCTTCAAAAGCTCGACTGGCTCAAAGCAAGCTGCATGTTTCCACGAAGGTACTGCTAGCTAAAACGATAGTAACGCCTACCTGGAC
>JBAMCE010000403.1:0-16157 GCA_037075305.1 Drosophila kanekoi | reverse complement strand
AGCTTCTGCTGTTGTACACACACACACACACACACACACACACACACACACACATCACACACACACACACACACACACACACACACACACACTCACACACACACACATACGCACACACACACACACACATGTACACATGTACACACGCACACGCACACACACACAAACACATGCACACACGCACACACACGTACTATTTGGTCACCGCAAAATGCGTTTTAAATGTGTCACGCCCCCTCTCCACGCCCGCCCTTTTAGCTCCTTTTGCCCGGACAAGCTGGGCGCTATGTTTTCGCTTGCCACTTACCACTTGCCACTTGCCATTTGGCGCTTTGTTGTGTTTATTTAATGAAATGCATATTAAACATATGTTCCAGCAAAAATTGTGTTGCATACTTATTCGGGCTGCCGTAGCAGCAGCAGCTGTTGTTTGGATTTTTGTTGCTGTGCTGCTGCTGTTTGCACTTGACTTCTAATGGCTGCGATGTGCACTTGTTTTACCAAAATAGTTGCTGTTCGCATACCCTGTACACACTGTATATGTGCATGTGAGGGTATGATAGAAGTGGTGAAGGGAAGTATAGCTATGAAAGTATGTATGTCATTAAGCTGCAGTGGAAGTGCTTTGACTAAAACTTGTTTTCTCATTTAAAATATATCTGGACTTAACCTATCAACTACGACTTTTGTTAAGCTTTTACGATTGAAACCAATTGGCCAACAATTGAGTCTTTGCTGGCGTAAATTTTATTGTCCAAGATTTTGAGAATCGCTAAGAACTCAATATGGAAATCCTATATTATTATACATCCTACCTACAATACTTTTTACTGTAGCTTCGCATCTGATTACAGGGTATCTGTTAGCTTACTACCACCTACAGCATATCAAATAGCTGCTTTATGTGCGTTTGCTTTTGTTCTTGTTGTCGAAGCACTGAATTTGTTGCCTGTCGCTGTTAGCTGTTTTGTTGTTAACTGTGATTGTTGTTCACAATTTATATGGCCAATGTAAATGATGCGAAAAGATTATAAAACGAGGAAGAAAGGCTATCTTCGGCATGCCGAAGATCTAATATTTGTAACCTATTAATGCCGAGAAAATGGTTAATGTCCGAGCATGGTGAATGGTATTGCTTGCATAAACGAAAAAGGCTTTTAATCAAAGACCTGAGTTTTCGACCGATCTTTCCTATAGCAGCTATTTGATATAGTGGTCCGATCTCAAAAGGATATTGCATATATTTGAGGAGCTAGTAAGACTTATAAATGCCGAGTTTGGTCAAGATATCTTGACAAACATAATGTATTTCATACGAAATCTTAATTTTGACCATCGTTCATATGGCAGCGATACATTGGTCCGATTTAAAGGATCTAGCATATCTGAGGAGCCTACGTGCAACTAATAAATGCGAGTTCTGCAGTATTGATATAGTTAGTCAGATTCCAGCTGGTTTTGACATATGTGCTGCGTGCAACAGAAAAAGGGACTTCTGCAAAGTTTCATTAAGATAGCTTTAAAACTGAGAGACTAGTTCGCATAGAAACAGACAGCCGGACAGACGGACAGACGGACAGACGGACATGGCTATATCGACTCGACTGTTGATGCTGATCAAGAATATATACTTTATGGGGTCGGAGATGTCTCCTTCTATGCGTTACACATTTCACGACAAAATTATAATACCCCTGCAAGGGTATAATGAAAAAAAAAGTTGAATAAGACTTTTTTCTATTAAAGCTAATAATGAATGTTCAAGATGTAATTGTATTGCTTGCGTGAGAAAAAGTTTATTTAAATCTGAGCAGTTTTATTTTAAATTCTTCGTATTGTTATTTGGGGGGGGCTATTTTTTTAAAAAAAAAATCGGATGAATGGGGTATGTTTGTGAATAAAAACATGTATATAGCATACAGTTTTAAAGCCACTGCCTACTGCCTACGGTTGCAGTTTGAAAGTTACATTCCAGCCAATGGAGAAAGGTTAAGTTTAAACAGACTAAGATATGCGGCTAGGTAAGACAGCTTAAAAGCCACTGGCTACTGTTTACAGTTTGAGAGTAACTGACCAGCAAATGGAGAACGGTTAAGTTTAAACAGACTAAGATATGTGCCCAGGTCATACAGCTTAAAAGCCACTGGCTACTGTTTACAGTTTGAGAGTCACTGACCAGCCAATGGACAAATGTTAAGTTTAAACAGACTAAGATATGCGCTCAGGTCATACAGTTTAAAATTCACTGGCGACAGTTTACAGTTGGAGAGTAACTGACCAGCCAATAAAGAAAGGCTTAGCTTAAACAGACTAATATATGCGCCCAGGTCATACAGTTTAAACGCCACTGGCTACCTGGGCACTGGTTACAGTTTGAGAGACACTAGACACACAATAACCATTTTAAATGTCTCTTCCTTTCTTACCTATACAAAAGGGTATTTGATTGACCTACAACTGCAACATTTTTATCATAATTTACTTTATTCTTTTTAATTTGTAATTCGATTCCCTTTGCCATGTTTTAGTCGGATTTATTGTAATGTGTGCTATTGTTTATGGGCTTCATTTGCAATTTGTCTGTGTGCTCCGTTGACCCTGTCATATGCACATACACATGCACATATATATGTTGTGCCTCTGGACTGTCTATATGTCTATATGGCAGTCATTAATGTCGCTCGGGTGGCGGGTGGCGGGTGCTTGGCCCGTTTAAATTTTCAATTCGCATGCAATGACTTAATTGTTCATAATTTTGTTATCTGATTAACACAAATTCCGCTTAACGATAATGACTTTATGCAGTTAATGGATAGCGCGTGCCGAGCACCAAGCTGGACATGCAACAAACCAGGGGCGAGTGGCGTGTTGGGCGTGGCCAGCCAGCCCAGCCTGCAGCTTATCCATTATCAGCTGCACGTCACATTATAAATGCAACAATACCTGTAAATATATTTGCTATAAATATATATGTATGTGTGTGTGTGTGTGTGTATAGACTTGTTGTCTGGCCTCTCGAGAGGCCATTGCATTTTATCGCTGCGCCCAGCGCTGATTAAATATCAACGTAATTTATTATTCAAATTAAGTTTATCGTCGAACAAAGGCGCGCAAATGCATTCAGCGCTTGGCTTCAATTTCCCCTGTTTGTTTTATTGATGGGCGTGGCGGGCTCAAAACGAGGGGCGGTCAATACAATAAATTTGATAGTCCATACAAGTGTGTGTACCTGTCTGTTTGTGTGTGTGTGTGTGCGTGACATATCACCAACACTAAAGCATAAGCAAATTAGCCCAACACACACACACACACACACACACAAACAGTTCTTGCATTGCGTGCTATCAAAAATACATTTGTAATTAGATATGCAACCTGTTTGGCACAAAATAGACCTCTCAAAATACCTTTGTTGGCATTTGCAATATTTAGAAATATTTTACTGTGCGTTATTTGAATACATTTTGGCGCTGAATTGCCTCTAATATAAAATCTATGTGCTTCATGTTAATCTAAGATTTTTAAACACTTTTTGTAACATTTTGTTTCAAATTGTTAATGAAAATGTTTGTAATCATGCATCTGGCAGAGGTTCGATCAGGAGAAGTAAAAGTAGTTATTTCAAGTTACATAGTTTTGACCTATGTGAATATAGGATGTTTTACATGAATTTTGACCATTTCGGTTACCCCATTTAGATACCAAAGTAATCTAGAGGCCAATTCATGAAACAAGAGTTAAATCTTGTGAAAATCGGATGAGATTTGACCAAGCTATGGGAATGGGAAGTTTCTCCTACAGTTTAAGAGCCACTGTCATATGCTTACAGTCTTAGAGTCAGTTATCAGATACGCAATAAAGAGAGAAGAGTCACTTATCAAATAATTAAGAAAATCACTTTTGAAGAGTTTAATAAATATTGAAATGCACGCATAATGTTTCCTTACTTTACATTCTACAGTTTTAAAGGAACTGGTTTGTAACTACAGTTTGGGAAGTAGTGCTAAGTACACAATTAGGAAAGTGCTTCTTGAAAGTGTTTAAGATAACATGTTGAATGCACGCACAAGTACAGTTGATTTGATATATACTACAGTTTAAAATGCATTGCTGTTGGCATACAGTTTAAGAGTCACATGCCAATTAATAAAAACTAAGCTGTAATATCCCTCTGCTAGAATAATTAATAGATTAATTTCTTATTACAAATCCAACTCCAGCTAGACTTGATCAAACTCTCTTTAAAGCCACTTTCAATCAAATTTTTAATTCTTAAATGAATCGAAATTTGTAAATTGTTTTTGCAAAAAAAGAAATGTGAAATTTGAAATGTTTTTGCTCTGAGCACATTCAGATTTCATTGCCCGATTTCAAATTGAATGGCAATATTCATAATACCTGCAGCTAAGCAGTTAGCTTTAATGGACATTATATAATTTGTGCATATTGTGAGTGTGTGGGTTTTTTTTCTTTTTTTTTAATACCAAATAAATTGTTATATAATATTATAATCCGCGGCTTTATGTGCTTTGCATGGGGCATTACAGCTCATTCGTTGGGCAAACAACTTGTTTAATATTCAATTATAAATTCATAAACTCTCTCGTCTATGTGCTGCATGCCCCGGCCACGCCCCCTTTATTATACGATTGCTTTGTGCCGCACAAAGGAGTTAACTTTGCGTCAGGTGAGGGAGACGTGGAGGAGACGAGCGGGGGTCGGGGCTCTGCGGCTCGTTTTGATGGACATTTTGGTAGCTGCGGCAGATTTGCGGCCCGCTCGAAACGTGTTCAATAATTTTGTCAATAATTTTTGTCACGCTTGCGCCCTAATACGCCCCGTGTTGCATGCCACAATATAAAAAATATTGACGCCCACGTTTTTTGTCTCCCTCTCTCCCCCTCTCCATCTCTCTCTCTCTGTCGATATTTGCTTTTGTTCCCACAAATCGAGTAATCAATGTGGTTGTCGCTGCCAGGGCATAAGTTTTGTTCAGGCCGAGTTTGGCCTTTTTTCTTTTCGGTTCCTTTTTTTTTGTTGTTGTTGTTGTTGGCCCTGTCCTGGCCCCAGGCACATTAAACTCATTGTGTTTATGGCATAAATTTGCATGTTTTCCACGTAAATTTTTCAATTTGAATAGACGAACGCGCGCACTCGTCGAAAACACGTCAAAAACGTGGTCTACGCCTGCCTGGCAGAAAGAATGGCCTTTTAAGGTCCTTGCCCTGCTCCATGTATTTCGGGGTAGAGTATTAATGACATCAGTATAAGTTTGTGGAGAATATAAAGAGAAATATTGTGAATAGGCATATAAGATATGTATGTGGTTGATAATAGATTTAATTTTGTTCGTTCAAGATTCGAACCTATGTCTTGCCATTGGCCGAGGAGATCCTTTCTCCTTCATATTCTCCTGTTTGCAGAGGCACCTTGATGATTGCTGGTGAGCTTGTTGGCTAAACGTTCTATAGTATGTTCTTGGTTAGAATGTGATCTTCGATTCAGCGGATCTTCAGGTCCTTATAAAGAGCACATCCTGTAAAGATTCAGCAGCGCAGTCCCAGTCCAAAAAAGTCAAGCATTCTCCCATTTATAGAGTATTCGTTGCCTCTATAGACTCTGCTTATGTCGTCTATTCGTTTTTATTTATATTTATCGCTTGGGCTGGCTCGAAACATCAACTGCCATACACACACACACATAGGCACACACACAGGCACACACACAGGTACACACACAGACTCACACACAACACTTCCACTCACACACACATATTCGCAGTTCTTTTTATTTGGTTAACAATGTGCCTTAGCTAAGCTTCGGTTTTATTGCTATATGAGTGGGTTTGACCAGTGCCCACGTGTGTGTGTGCCTGCGAGTGTGTGTGTGCGAGTGTGTGCCTGCGAGTGTGTGTGTGCGAGTGTGTGCCTGCGAGTCTGTGCCTGCGAGTGTGTGTGTGTGTGCGAGTGTGTTTATAAGTGTCAAAGGCATGTGTTTAGCATGCCTCATTTGAGCGCAAATACACCTGCAGCCATCAATTATGCAAAGAGCAGCTACGTCCCCCGCCAGACTAGGCCTGGAACTGGGACTGGGACAGGACTCGTGTCGTCTGGCTGTGTGCTAGTCCTGGCACTGGCAAAACAGCAGGCGCCGTCAACGCCATCGTCATTGCCGGCCACGCCCGCTTTTTCCGCCTCGAATGCCTCTCGGCTATGCGAGTCATTTAGTTAGCCAGGGAGCTGGCTAAATTAATTTATTGGCCTTCTAACATACTACACCAAATAACTGCAGTTTGCATAATCATGACAGCACATACACACAAGCACACGCACACATACACATACACAGGCACAGGCATAGCTTATTGTATATTTATTCAAACTGCAAGTTGGTTGGCAACACTCGCAACTGAGATGCATACGCAGCCCTGGCCAAAGCCCCAGCTGTCCAAATATATTGTGGGTGAGGGGCGTGCGGGGCAGCCAATTTGTTTGCCTGCCCTGGCAAATGTTTCATAATAAGCAACGGCAAAGAGAGCTAGAGAGTGAGAGAGGCGAAGAGCAGAAAGCTGTCATTATTAGTGCGTTACGTGACGAAGTAAGCCAGACAAATTAATATTAATATTGGTCAGCTCTATGCACTGCACATTTGTACAATATATAATTTCCAATAATATCAAGAGAAATATGTGTGGGCCATGGCAGGACTGAGTAAATTTATTATCAATAAATTTCCATAGACATAACTCATAAACTTATGCTGCTTATGAGTAAGTAAGAACATACATACATATGTGCATATATGTATATACAAAGCATGCATGGGCTTGCAATTACAGTCAAAGAATGCCTTAAGCAAGCGAGTGCATTTGCATGAATGAGCAAGCGAGCCAGCATGATCGAGTGTTGTGTGTGAGCGTGGGCAAAAGTCAATCAAATGCCTGAGCTCGTGGCGTTAGCATGTGTATGTGTGTGTGTGTTATGCTTAAACGCAGTTAAAAGGCAGATCAGCAGCTTCTGACGGCAGCGCAGTGCAGTGAGTCTTCACGATTGAAAGAAGAAGAGGTTGCGCTACAAATAGAGCAGCGCATTGAAGGTGGGCTTCAGTTGAAGCTGCGAAGCGGCACGGTGTGGTTCAAGTGATTAGTGGCAATTTTTTTCATTTTTTTTTTGTGAGTGTGTTACCACAGTTAAGCTGTGAAAGCTTTCGCAATAAAAGCTTTTAGTGTAAACGTCGCTGCCAAACGATTTTGAGCTTTCATTCAATATGTATTGTGAGAGCTGGTGTAAAATGATAAACGGCAGATCTGCAGGGAAAAGCTCTTTCAAGAAGAAGAACGTGGGAACTTGGTGAGTGCATAAATGTATTTTGTGTACATATATATTTTTTTTGGGCTGATAGTTTATATACGAATATTAGACCTATAATAGTCTTAGGTGACAAATCGAGTGACTTAGGCGGCATACCCTACCCGAAACTGTTCTAGTCTCGTAAAGTTCCTTAAAAGGGCGTTTAATAACTGAATATTAATTACACTCACAAGCTCTGGCACGCCCATTGCTAAACGTTGCCTAATTGCGGGTTACAAGTTTTTGGGCTTGGGAAAAAACTTAGTGAGCTCCGAGCACGGATTACGCCCAGCTCATCAATTATGGGCGCCACGGCTGGCGGGCGTATAAAAGCAAAGGATTGAAACCCTTGGAGCAACATAATCAATAGCTGCCTTTCAGATGTGGCCGCGTTTTCTGAGCAGCTCGTATCCAATGGAGCGGCATTATTTTCTGGTGCCCAAGTTTGCGCTGAGTCTGATCGGTTTCTATCCAGAGCAGAAGCGCACCTGGGCTTTGCGTGCCTGGAGCTTCTTTAACTTCTTTATCCTCACCTATGGCTGCTATGCGGAGGCAGCTTTTGGCATACAACAGATACCCATCAACATAGCCCTCGCCTTGGATGCGCTGTGTCCGGTTGCCTCGAGTATATTGTCGCTGCTCAAGATGTTGGCCATTTGGTGGTATCGTGAGGAGTTCAAGTGGCTCATTCAACGGATTAGAAAGCTGACGGAACAGCAGCAATCGGAGCGCAAATTGGGCTACAAGCGACATTGCTACACACTGGCCACCCGTTTGACGACATTGCTCCTTTTCTGCGGTTTCTGCACCAGCACCTCCTACTCAGTGCGGCATCTACTCGATAATTTACTAAGGCACTCGCATGGCAAGGATTGGATCTATGAGACGCCCTTTAAAATGATGTGAGTGCGGGTCTAGGTATAGGTCTAGGTCTGGAGCTAGGTCTATGCCTAGGTCTAGGTCAGGGTCCAGGTCTAGGTCTAGGTGGGATCTTCTAGTCATGTCCTCTCGTGTTGCTTTTGTAGTTTTCCTGATCCGCTGTTGCGTCTGCCGCTCTACCCGCTGATCTACGCGTTGGTGCATTGGCATGGCTACATCACCGTCGTATGCTTTGTGGGCGCCGATGGCTTCTTTCTGGGCTTCTGCTTGTATCTGACGGTGCTTCTTCATGCCCTGCGCGATGATGTCTGCGATTTGCTGGCTGTAGACAGCAACCAGCTGGTGCCCACAGCCCAGGAAGAAGAGAGCATTGTGCGCAAGATGAAGCGGCTTATTGATCGTCACAACGAGATCGCCGACCTGACGGAGCGACTGTCGGGCGTCATGGTGGAGATTACGCTAGGACACTTTGTCACCTCCAGCCTGATTATAGGCAGCAGTGTGGTCGATATGCTGCTGGTGAGCGCTTGACAACAGCTCTTGCTCTCTGCAACTCCATTCGTTTTCTCTCTTTCTTTCTCTCTCTCTCTCCCTCTCTCTCTCTCTCTCTTCTCGCTTGATCAGTTCTCTGGCGTTGGCATTGTTGTCTACGTGGTCTACACCTGCGCTGTATTCACGGAAATCCTTTTGTACTGCCTGGGTGGCACCTATGTTACGGAGGCGGTGCGTATTCACGCCATATTTGCTATCTCTTTCTTATTTCTCTGCTCTCGGCCTATTCCTCTAGTGCACCGATCTGGCGAAGAGTGCCTTTGCCAGCCATTGGTATGGCCATAGCGTTCGGGTGCAGAAGATGACGCTGCTTCTGATCACAAGGGCTCAGCGTGTGCTCATTATCAAGATACCCTTCTTTTCGCCATCTCTGGAGACGCTCACTTCGGTAGGCTAGCAGTGGAGACGTTCTCTATATATCTGGCTGTGTTTTCTTATATGCATATTTTCCTATTCGACAGATTCTACGTTTTACGGGCTCGCTTATTGCGCTGGCCAAGTCGGTTATTTAGACTCCGATCTTAAATAAATGTACAAAAACAAATGATAATTGTTCCTATAAAAGTTCTACTCAAACTTTTCGATTTTGAGTCGGAATATTGAGCTGTGAATCTCGATATGTCTGCAATGTTACCGATATCCTTGGTACTTTCTCGATACGTTCAGTTCTTCCTTTAAGTTTTAAAGTGCTTTGTATGTTTTTTTCTCCCCCTTCTTTATTTGTGCTCTTTCCCCCATCTATCTTTTGGGTTTTCTCTCTTTATATTAATTTTATATTTTCGCCTTTGCCAATATCATTTTCATTTCGTTCATTTCTGACATTTCGTTAATTGCACATGCACAATCTCTTCTGCTGATGTCTCTTGTGCTCTGCTTTTGCTCTGCTCTTGCTTTTCTTTTGTTTATTATCGCGCTGCTTTCCATTGACCTTCCTGTTGTTGTTCTTGTTGTTGTTGTTGTTGTTGTTGGCTCTCTGCTTAACAGCTCTGGCAAATTGGTTTCTTTTACCGGGAACACATCATCAACATGCTGCCTGACACGTTACCAGGCACCGCATTACCGAGCCCCTTCTCCTTACCCATTCCCATTCCCGTTCCTCCCTCTTTTGTATGCATCGAACTGTGCATTTGTGTTGCATACTTTTGAGCTGCATAAGCAACTGCTGCTGCTGCTTCTTCTTTATCTTCCGCCAGCTGCAGTTCATTTTCATGCACTCACGCACTCACACACACACACATGCACAAACAAACGCACGCCCAAACAGACACAGACGGAGAGACACACACATACGCACACTTTAATGACATCCGTTTGAAACCGGCGCTTGCTTGTCCCTCTTCATATCCGTGTGTTGCACTTGTTATACCCTGTTCATAAGGTAAAAGGGGAGCATATTGGTGCTGTCCCCCCCCCCCCCCCCCCCCCCCCCCCCCCCCCCCCCCTTAAAGAAGGAATCTTTTTCCTTTTCTTAATAGACATTTGAACTTAAGCCTCAAGCTTACGTCTATGAATTAAGTCGACAATATTCTTTCTTCTTTGACAGCGAGCTGAAGAAATTCTTATAAACCACACTTAAAAGTTACTGAGTAACAGTTTCTGCGTCAGAGTCACAGTTTTTGAGTCACAGTTTCTTAACAATTGAAATTACACTGCAATTACAGTGTATTGCGCAGTCGGCGCAGTTGCCAACTGCAACTTATTCACTTTTAATATTTGCTCTTTATGTTCTTGTTCTTTTTATTGTTGTTGTTGTTTTGGTTGTTGTTGTTGTTTTGGTTGTTGTTGCTCGCCTTCTCGTAAGCCGAGCACCTCTTAACTGTGGCTCCTCGCGTTGTGCTTTTTGGGGGCATTGTTCATGCACAAATTCTTTTGCTTAATGTTGTAGTCCTTGAAATCCTTTAGCCCACACGCATCATGGCAGCGCGCGCGCCTATCAGCCACACAATCTCTGGCACTCGCACCCGCTGCCTGCCGCTCTCCCTCTCCCTCTCTCCCTCTCTCGCTCTCTCTTTCGCTCTTGCAGCTGGCCCTCTTTCGCTGTCTTTGTCATTTGTCTGCCTTTGTTTCGTTTGCCATTTGTTTGTTTATTTTCGCTGGCGCCTCCTTTTGTCAAAAGTGCTTTTGCTTGTAATGTGTTCGACATTGGACCGCAAAAGCAGCTGCCCCCTACCCCCTACCCCTTCCCCCTCTACTTCTTGTACCCTAGCATTTCTCTTGGCCCACTTGCTGCTGCTGCAGCCCTTTACGCTGTTCGTTTTCTGTTTCTGTTCATTTTCTTTTCTTGTTGCTTGTTATTTTTTTATTTCGTTTCATACAGTTCTCGCTCTGCCACTCGCTCGCCTCTTGGACTGCTTCACATATTTTTATGTGCATTTATTTTGCCATTTTGTATGCTGTGTGCGCGTGTGTGTGCGTGTATATTTGGCTGCTGAACTCTTACACACACACACGCACTCACACTCACTCGCTCCATTCGCAATTTTTGCACTCAAGTTTACCTACTTTTTATGGTAAACAAGCCAAGGTTGCTTGTTTATTCTAGCAAAAATGTATTTAGGTGCGCTTAACTACATGTGCCTGTGCGTGTGTGTGCCTGTGCGTGTGTATGTGTGTGCGTGTGTGTGTGTGTGTTAGTGTAAAACGGGTTAGGGTTAGCTTAACCACTTGCCCTTAGTGCGACAACATTAAGCCGTAAAATAGAATGCCCAAATAAATAAAATAAATACTCGAAGCGTTCGATTAATGTTTGCATGCACTGTGTGAAATCTGTTTAAATATCTCTTCAGTTTTTCCCATCTATTTTCTTTGGCTTAAAGAGTTAAATTTAAGATTTAAGATATCAGGCCTAAATCGCGGAGCACACACAGCTTCCCGCAGATCAACATACGCAGTCGCACACACACGCACACACACACCACACACACACACACACACACACACACACACACAGCTGTGCATAATTAAATGTTAACGCAAGTAAAAAGTTAAATAAAACAAACTGATTTAAATTGACACCAGAAACTGTCGCTTACTGAACTGCAAATACCCTGTAAAAGAGAAATATATTAAAGCTGCTGTCAATTTTGAGTTGAAGATTTAAATATTTCTGTCAAAGCTCACGTGAAAAGTTTATGCATGTAAAGCTCAAGAAACCCTAGTAAATACCCTTGGCCAGAGTTTATAAGTAAATACAGTCAAAGTTCGAATCGAAAATTCGAGAACTCTTGAAAATTCAATTTAAATCTTTCCATTCAATTCAACTCTCTTAGCCTCCCAAATGATCTATATAATTGCTAACTATAAAATATTTAATCTTTTTAATGACCCAAAGAGTCGGTAATAAATAATATGAAAACTTTTATGCCGGCCATAAAAATACAAAAATGTCATGCTTGTGGCAAAAGTTCTTAATTTGCGCAGCATCAAAATCAAAGACCCGTCCCCAAAGAGCTTACGCTACATTGAGTTACGTTGCGTTACGTTACGTTACGTTACGTTACGTTACGTGACGTTAAGTGCTATCAACGTGGGTTGGAGGGGGCGCAGCAAAAATGTTAAATGTCATTTTTACCTACACGACTAATTAAATTTTCGCATTTTATGAGCAGCAGAAGAGAATGGGTGGTGAGGGGTGCAGAGGAGGTGTGGAGGGGAGGGGAGGGTAGGGGCACGTTTGGGTGAGTGAAATGTAAATAAAAACAGGAAACGAGCGACGAATTAACGAAAACAAACACGAGCAGCTGTAAAATTGCGACCGGACGAAACGAAACGAAACGAAACGAGACGAGATGAGACGAAGCGAGAGGGTAACGAGGCGGCGAATTCGTACGCGAGAGGGGTCGAGCGGCTCGCAACGAGTGGAATGGAACGAGCGCGACGCAACGCTGCGGCAGCCTGAGCTAAATTTTAAGCAGACACCAAAAGTCCTTAGACAATTTTTGTTGTTGTTGTTTTGCCACGTGCGTGGCGCTCATGTGGGAGAGGGAGGAGTGGGGGGGGGGCGTGTCAACGATCCATTAAAATTCCGTTGGGGCCATTGCAAAATAAATCCACTTGCAAGTGCTGCAAAAAAAAAAAAAACGAAAAATATCAAAACCAAAAAGGGAAACAAAAACTCAAAAAGAAAATGTTAAGAAAAAACTCGTCAAACATCGTCAGCATTTTGGCGTCAAATGCCAATCGCATGTGATTCCTAGTTACCAACAGGGGGTAAACACCCAACCTCCCCCCTCCCCACACACACGCACACACACACACACACACATACGCACCGTGTGATATGCGAAATGGCAAACGAATGTATTTTGGTCTATTTTTATTTGTAGATATTTTTTTATCTCCTCTCTGATGTTCGGCCTAAAAGTATGCATTGAAATTCAACACGCGCCGTGGGGATATTGATAGCGTGGAGCTTCTCAGCTCGCGGGTGTCTGCCTGCCTGTTGTGTGTGTGTGCGTGTGAGCATGTGTGTTAAGAGCCGCTTAAAATTAGCGTAAGATCTTTGACTGCTTAAAGCGATACACGCCTGGCGAATCAGCGAGGTCATGAACAACAAAATGTGCAAATAATTGGTGGCCAAAAAAGAAATAAGAGCTAGGCAATAAAACGATGTATCTTTATGTTTGCAGTGTTAAATCAATTGAGAGTTGACACGATTATACAGGTCGCCGTTTTAGATACTTTCAGGTGATGCAATACCTTCGATAAAATTATCGATAGTCGATAACTCTTGCTGTCATCGATAGTTTTTCTTACTTTCCTGCACATCTCTTATGATGATGTAGAATAAGGTGTGTTGGGGCTTATTTTAGTTATTGCAAAGTGAATATATTTTATATAGATATATAGCTGGGGGTCTGAGAATGAAAAGGACTTGAAAAAAGCCTTGACTTCGTCTGAACTTCTCTCTCAAACTCTTGACACCCAATCCTCTAGTTAAGAGCCCAAGACTCTGCAGTCATAATCTTATGATCCCAATTATTTCTTCATTCATAGCTATATACTCCTGTAAGTTGTTTTGCCCAAGTTTTTACTTATAGTATATAGTATATATGTCTGGGAGCACATAAGGTCTATGCCAGAGTGTTTGTCCAAGTTTGCTTGCTATTTTTATTTTTATTGTGTATACGCCTAGTTGAGAAGCTGACGGACTATGCGCAATTAGAGGCGACAACAGCAGCAACAACAATTGCTGTGGCTGCCCCCTACAACAGCTACACCCGCCGTCTGTGTGCGTGTGTGTGTGTGTGTGCCTGTGTCTGTGCTGCTGCCCGCTGGCACATAATCTGCATACAAATGCGTTGATTTGCCTAATCGACGCCTATTTGTACGGTCCAAAAAGCGCCAGCGAAACTTTTGCGCCATGTTTAGATGTGAAATTATCAAAACGAAGGCAGTTGGTGAGGGGCCACAGAGGGTAGGTTGGTTGGCAGTCAGAGAAACGGAAAATAAGCCGGCGTTTAATTTTTGGAAGCGAGCGTGCAACACGCATTAAAATTAAAAGCTGGCAAACGACGACGAAGACGAACCAGCAACAGCAGCAGCAGCAGGACGAAGGCGTCGCTGGCAACATGGAAGCGTACGTGCTGCAGAGAATGTAAAGAGTAGCAGCAAGGGGGGGGGGGGTGAAGAAAGGGGATATATATAGGGGGGGCGGGCTTTATAGGGGGCATTTTGGGGGGCGTATGTTCAACAATGTTTTGCATTTGCATGAAAATGTTTTGCATGTCGTTTTCATAACAGCTTTTGTTGTTGCGCAACAAAAGAATGCAAACGGACATGCTCGACTTTGTGTATACCCTGTAAACTGGTTTTCTATACCTCAGAAGCAACAACTTTCCGGGCAAAGTGTAGTCAAAGGGAGTGTTTGTTTTATGGCGAGTCCTGAGCCTGGAATTGAGATGAATAAATGAAGTCTGAGATATATTAATACTTTTAAGCGTACCATCTCTCCCGTCCGTCATAGCCTCACCTGTGGCTTCCAATTATTCCAATTATGTAGACTGTAGGCTGGCTTTGCCATTGTTTTCGATATGTCTGCGGCACGTGCGTTTATGTCTGCACTAACCCCTATCCTTGCCTCTCGCTTCTTGCACCTGCCCCTTTTGCTTTGCGAAATTCGCACAAAAGAAGCAAAGCGAATCCTTTTGCCATGTTTTTTTTTCTGTTGCTTGAAATTCTTTTTGGCTGTCACTTCGATTTGCGCTCAAAAGTCGCGCCGCCCCGTTTCTGATAAACGACGCTTGGGGAGCCATTTTCATTTGCTGCCCCTAACATTTGCGCATTTCCGTTTCCGCTCGCCTGCTCTCCCCGTCGCTGACTTCCGCTGTGAATTCGCCGTCATTGCCGCTGTCTCTAACGCTTCAGCTTCGGTTTCTCCACTGCTTCTGTTTTGTCTCCTCTGGCGACGATTGTTGTTGTTGTTGTTGCTGAGCGCAAATTACAGCGACGAGTCGAGGCGGTAATTACTATTTTATGCCAGCTCGAGGGCTGTCCCATAGTTTGGCCCATATTGGCCAAAGCACAAAGAAACCCAAATATGAAAGTCATTCAGCCATTTTTAGTGCCATAAATAGCATGTGGCTGCAGGTGTATATATAAAGCTATTTACTTAAAGAAAATATATACACGTATTCTTAGAAGCAGAGCCCATTTCTTGCAAAGTTAAAACAGTTTTGACAGTAAAGATACATACATAATCTACCTCATATTAATATCTTTTAACAACAGTATAACATAGTGCTGTGCAATGCTATTTTTAGTAGTGTTGCGAAATGCAAATTGCGTTATAATCGCACTTTATATAATATTTTACTCAACGTACGCCCTTAGGTACTTTTTACAGTGTTGGGAAATGCATATTAAAAGCTTATAGAACTGCGTAAAAGATTTTAGTCGATTCCACATAGGCCTTCAGGCCTTTTAAATAGTGTTCAGAAATGAATATCGTGTTCTGAAAGTATTGTATAAAAGATTTTAAGCACAATTAGATGTTGAAATTGAGGACTTCTAAAACGGTAACTTACTTCTGGAATCACAGGTCTACTTATTAACGCAGTGGCAAAAGTGCAACACCAGTGTTGGTAAATAGACTCTAAAACATAACGCATTACTTAAGCAACTGAAAGAAACGATAACAGCTGCTGTTGAGTTCCCACGAACCTGATTTGTAGGCTTCTTGGCTCTTGTAATTTCTTTGATCTCATATTTAGTTGTACATTTTTTGTTGTCATGTTTGCTGTCTCTGCTTTTACTTTCTCAACTTTGCAAACAACGCTCGCTTTCAATTGCTTTCATTGAATCGCTTTCAATAGCAAGTTCAGCTCATAAATTGATAGCAGCAGCAGCCGCAGCGGCAGCACTCTCTCTTTCAAAGGG
>JBAMCE010000402.1:0-71460 GCA_037075305.1 Drosophila kanekoi | reverse complement strand
CGGTATCTTCCGCACTTTGGAGTTGAAAACCCAAATAAGCCCGGTAAGATAAGACTGGAGTTCGACGCGGCGGCAAAGGTTGGTGATATTTCATTGAAGGGGCCGTAGCACTACAATTCGCTGCCGGCTATTCTGTCCTATTTTCGGGAAGGTGCCGTTGGGGCTTGTGGAGACATCCGAGAGATGCTCCATCAAGTGTTGATTCGACCGCAGGATAGATGCGCCCAGCGATTCCTGTGGCGAAACGCTGATGATTGCCGGGAGATGTAAACTGATGTTTTTGAGATGAAGGTAATGACGTTTGGAGCAGCATGTTCGCCAAGCGCCGCGCACTATGTGAAGACCTTGAATGCCATGCAGTTTTAGAATTCAGATCCTCGCGCGGTTAAAGCTATTCTTGAATGCCACTATGTGGACGACTATGTGGATAGTTTTGATAGTGAAGCCGACGCCATCAACATATCAACAAGAATAAGAGAAATACATGCAAATGCTGGACTTGAATTGTGCCAGTTTACTTCCAGTTCGCCAACTGTAGCTGACGCGCTGGGCCAACATGGGGCTGATAGGAGCATCGGATGGGGCGAAGCTGAAGAAAAGATTTTAGGCATGTACTGGCAACCAGCCACGGACGATTTCAAATTCAACATGAAGTACCACAAAGTACCCCGATGTGTGCTAAATTTGGAGCGAGTTCCTACGAAGAGGGAATTCTTAAGCTTGATCATGTCAACATTCGATCCTCTGGGATTTCTTAGCTGCCTCATGATAACTGGAAAGTTACTAATGCGTGTGATTTGGCGACGAAATGTGCAATGGGATGAACCCTTACCAGATGAAATCACCTCTTTAGCAAATGGCTTCAGGATATGAACAACGTGGAAGGATTTCGGAGCTCGCGCCGTTACTTCGGCCCAACACCTGTGCGGGCAATATAGCTGCACGTTTTTGTCGATGCTAGCCAGTCAGCATTCGCAGCTGTGACTTACTTGACGGTCACCTACGACAACAACGACGTGAGAGTATGGTTCGTATGTGCCAAGACGAAGTGTGCCCCAATGAAGACGATGTAATTCCACGACTGGAATTGCAAGTAGCCGTGTTAGGAACGAGGCTGATGAACACTGTCAAAAAGGAGCACAGTATAGCGATCAGCGATAATATACTATAGACTGACTCCAAAACAGTTCTGCGTTGGATAGGCAGCACCCATCGTCGATAAAAGCAGTTCGTCGGAAATCGAGTGGGAGAAATTTTGGAGTCAACAAATGTCTCCATTGGGAGATGGGTACCTACTGCTGAAAATGCAGCAGACGACGCAGCGAGGCCGCATTGCCACGTAGATCTCAGCCAACGGTCACGATGGTTAGACGGGCCAACATTTTTGCGGCAGCCGGAAAGCAGCTGGTCGCAGTCCGAACCGGGCACGGAACACTCATCCTACGATGATGAAGAAGAGATGCCGAGTGAATTTGCCTTAGTTGCAGCAAATAACTTTTTCATTTCATTTCAGAGATTCTCTAGCTACAGTCGGCTGGTGAGGACGACGGTTTGGGTTTTAAGGTTCACGCGTTGGAGCCATGGACAGAGGACTGGGCTCGAGAGATTCGGCCTCACCGCTACGGAGTGTGAGAACGCTGAGAACCTGCTGATACGGCAATGCGAAGCATTCCCTGACGAGGTTCGAGCCTCATACAATGAAGAATCAGTCGGTCATCGAAGCGACATAAGAGGGCTGACGCCCTACTTGGATGACAATGGAGTCTTGCGTGCGCATGGCAGGATCGATGCCGCACTGTGTATACCGCATAGTGCAAAAAGGCCAATAATCTTAACACACCGGCACGCACTGACGGAACTGATTGTGTATCATGTGAAAATGAAGCATCAAAACGTGGATGCAACGATAGGCGACATCAGGACCAGATTTTGGATAACAAAGCTACGTCGACTGTTGCATACAGTAATATCTGGATGTAGTGTGTGCAAGCTACATAGAGCGCAGCCAGCTCCACCTATAATGGGTCCTTTGCCAGAGGACAGACTGGAGGCCAATGGATGGCCATTTAAGTTTACGGGTCTGGACTATTTTGGACACTCCTTGTGACGATCGGACGTTGAAAGGAAAAGAGATGGGTCGCCTTGTGTACGTGTCTGACAACAAGGGCCATACATTTGAGGCTGGCACATGACCTGTCAACTGATTCCTGCATAATCGTGATCAGGAACTTTCTTTGCCATCGCGGACCTGTACTGAGGTTTCACAGTGACAACGGAAAGAACTTTGTTGGGGCGAACAGAGAAGCCAAAAGGCTGATAGATGTATTCGAGGCAGAGAAGATTCAGGGTGAGCTATCTTCTAGAGGCATTGAATGGACCTTCAACTGCCCACCGAACCCAGCTGAAGGGGGAGCCTGGGAAAGGATGGTGCAGAGTGTCAAGAGAGTGCTACGCCACATAGTAAAGGAAGTGGCACCAAAGCCACACGTACTGGAGAGTTTCCTGATTGAGCCCAAGAATGTTGTGAATTCTCGCCCGCTTACCCTTTGCCGGTGTCTGTGGACCAGGAAGCCCCCCTAACACCAAACGATCTACTCAAAGGAGTGGCCAATCTGCCTGACACGCCCACTATCCACGAGCAGCTTAACGAGAGATGCGCCACGAGGAAGCAGTGGCGCATGGCGCGGTTGTTACAAGACCGTTTTTGGAAGCGGTGGGTCTTAGAGTACCTGCCTGCGCGCGTTGAGCCGATACGCCATGGTGATATGGTGTTTATATGCGACCCGGCCCCACGCAGAGAGTGACGAAGGGGCATAGTGGAGGAGCTCTACCCTGGACCAGATGGAGTGCCTCGACGCGCCAGCGTGCGCGTGACGGACAACAATCGAGTGCGACTGATGACTCGTCCCGTGGCTAAACTAGCCATACTGGATGTGAGTGAAGCAGGGCCTTCACGGGGGCATGGATGTTGCGGGACGAATTAAGTTATCGATTGTTTAGTGTTAAGTATATTCTGAAAGTATGTATTTTTGCCCTCTGAATGTACGGGCACATTGTATTTGGCTTGTCGCCGCCATTACTTAAATGTTAAGCTCATTATTGTCGTGAGTTCGAAGGCCGTAGGAGAAAAGACTGTGGTAAGATTCTGAAGGAATATATATCTAAGTTTTAACCTATGTAATCCGTTCAGAATAAAACACTTGCACTAGCACGTTTTGCATTACGCTGTCTCTATTACATGGCCAGGGGCCAGGCGTAAACCTTGCAGTGTTCAAATTGCAACTCCACCTTCGTTTGGAACACGACACCATAGTTACCATAAACAACATCACTTAACCAATGTAAAAGAAAAAATTCTAAACAATGTAAAACACAACAAATTTCCAAACTACTTAGTTACTGAATATCAACTTACCAATAACACTGAAATTCAATTAGAAAATACAAATATATTATCAAAAATTGGTATAAAACTAAAAAGTAATCATTTAAAAATAAGCTTATTTATATTTATACTAACTTTTAGTTTTATTATGATAAAGCTTTCTTAACGTTGCCCTTTAATTAACATAAATTCCATCAAAATATTAAAATCAAAATCGTCGAATAATCGAAATCCTCATGACAACCAATCCCCAGAAACAGATTTTGACAAATTAAATAAATTAAACGAAATCATTAAGAATCGGGGACGATTCTTTTTAAGGAAGGGAGGAGCTATCACCCAGCCTGCAAGGTAATTCTTATTGAATTTATAAACAATA
Organism: Drosophila kanekoi; assembly: GCA_037075305.1. NCBI lineage: Eukaryota > Metazoa > Arthropoda > Insecta > Diptera > Drosophilidae > Drosophila > Drosophila kanekoi. Next base: position 67,696 of record JBAMCE010000402.1, on the reverse strand, counting down.
TTTGATAATTAGTTTCTATTCGAATTACTTAGCTCATTCACCATTATTAGACCCATATCAATCATTACGTCCACTTAACGCGCAGCTGTGGCTTTTTTAACATAAAGATCCAGACTCCAGGCTCTAACAAAAACATAACAGCGTAATTACTTAACATATCATATCATATCAATCAAATCGTCCACTTAACGCGCAGCTGCGGCTTTTTTAACAAAAAGATCCAGACTCCCAGGTGTAAAATAAACATAACAGCGCAACCACTTAACATAAAAGATCCAGATTCTCATGTGCAATTAGTAACGTAAATTAAAGAGCTGAACTCTGTGGAGCAATTCCTAAGCGTAAACATAATTTCAAGCACTTAGTTCTTGAATACGAAAGCCGTCCGCGAACTTTTGATCTTTAAGGAAAGAAGCTTTAGCATAAATACAGCTGACCTGCAGGATAAGATCACAGCGAGCTTTTGAGCTATAAGAAAATAAACTTAATCATAAACATAGCTGACCTGCAGCATACGTTCATAATTATTCTTTAGTTCCAATTTTGGATTCAAATAAATCGGAAGCTTCAAGCTCCCACAATAAATATATTTTTCCAATTGATTCCGTTCTTTTGTAAGATTTAACAACGATATTGATTTCTAAATGAGGAAATTAAATTTTACGTAATTTGACATTTTATTGAATTAATTTTAAAATGCATGCATTATCTCATACATACACAAAAGTTAAGTGAAATAGCTCGCGCTACGCGCTCGTCAGGGATACTAAGGCTTTAACTAAAAACAAGTAAGAGGTTCTAGTCGGGAGCTCCCGACAAGGGTACACCCTCTTATTCCAACACCAACTGCATCTCGCGCTATGCGCTCGTTTGTGGTAATAAGGATAAATTTAAAAAAATGGAGCAGTCCTTTTGGCAGGGTTCGATCTCGCAACTAGCTAACTAACACTACTTGCCGCCGTCTCTACTCAATAGCCACACCAATCAAAAAAAAAAAAAATAGTTTTTTCGGTTGGGCTCGAACTCGCGACATACCACACCACTTGCCACCGCCTCTACTCAACAGCCACATCCATAATTAAGTCTTGTTAAAAAAAAAACCAATTATAATAGCAACACAGTAAACAATACTATCACTGTTGATAAAATTCGAAGCAGACGCGCATGAATGTGTGTCTGTTGTTGCATACAGAAACGAAGCTTCGGTTATAATGGGATTTAAGATGCAGCTTGACCTCCATAACTAATAAGGATAAGGCTGATTTGTATTATACCTAGAGGAGGAGTAGGTAGCTTAAAAAAAAAATAATGTGAACAGATCGGCTATGCCTGGATCAGTGTTCGTGCTCTCATCTGCAAACTTAACCAAAGAAGACAAAATAGATGGCTTTAGTCGTTTAGAATTGACGAAGTTAAAAAATTGCTTAGGATTATATGAAATTTAAAATTTGAAAGATTGAATTTTGAGTTTAAAAATTTGAGCGGGCAGCTGCATAGCGGGAGTGATATATGTCAGAAGGGTTGAAATGACATCAATTAGTGGCTACCTTGCCCTGTTGGTATCGCTTGTACAACACTTGTATGAGAGAGAATATATAAAAAGCGCTACGGTGTGTCCAGTGTGCAAAGCGGAGTTTCACGCTGAGCAAATATCTTTTGAGGACAATACTCCGGCGTATGAATTACAGTCGGTTAGAAACAAAGGAGAATTTCAAATAGAAAATGTCGAGCACAACATTATTTCTCTGAGTAATCGACGTAATAGACGAGGTGGAAGGCCCGGGAATACTGGTGGGGTCGCTCTACTGGGTCGGATGCATACAAGGTCCCAGCGTCGTTACTTCCGAGACGATTCTAATGAAAGGGTATCCTTAGGTAGTTCTAGTCACTAATCAATGATCGCCGAAATAAATGCAGAAACAGCTAATTATATAAAGTCAGTTATCCAAGGAAAACAGAGTTTGGCAGAGATTAGACTTACATCAAAAATACCAGTTTTGGATCTTCCATCGAAAAAATTACCATTATTCTTGGTAGGGATATTGTGTAGCGTTCGGACAGTGGTTCGATGTGGTCAAAGATGATACGTCAGAGATACGTCGGAGATACGTCATAAAAAGTTCGTTTGTTGGAACTGTGACAAAAAGGGTCATCGATTTGAGGATTGTAGGGCTGAAAAACGGATATTTTGTTATGGGTATGGGGCTAAGGACACATATAAGCCCCGGTGCAGCAAGCCACTACCAGCTCGGCGCATCCGACGAACTAAAAACAGCCAAAGGAAATCGTTCGAGTAGCCTCTCAAAACAAACAGGTTACTCAATCCCAGATTCGACAAAAAAAAGTTAACGAGATTTACGAAGAACCAGATTTACAAAGAACCGCTTTAACAGAAACTCAGGGAATAAGTTGTAGCCGATACAGATGGAAATCAAGTCCGAAGCGCTCCACATTAAGATTGAGAGAGTTTTGGAAAACGGTTAAAGATATTTGAAAAAGGCTAATTTCAGCAGTGGTTATGATCACTGACAACCGCCCTTACACTGATTTAACGATAGAAGGTAGTAATTACAAAGCATTGTTAAACTCTGGAGCTACCATTTGTTGCCCTGGGGGAAGTGTGGCTAAAGCATTCTTGACCTCATCGAAAATTTGGCTTAGTAGATTGTTACGGGGCGAAGTGAAAATGTCTATTGTCACTAAGTCCTACTGGGCATCGCATTTTTCTGTAAGCGGCGCTCGCCCCTTACGTTGGAAGTGCACCGTTAGAATTAGTTTGTACTTACAGAAGTCGATATCACGCAGCTGCACAGTTTGCCTTTTCGTCGAGGTTCACTTTCGTTTTGTGCTTGCAGCTGAGCAGAAGTGTAAGAGAAGATAGGCGCGTGCGGAGCACGAATGTAAGTCTCATTAGCTTGTTAAATATATGTAGATCATTAGATAACGAAAGATAATAAAGATTTCAGCCCAATCGTACGTAGCGAATTGAATCGTATCGTATCGTACATCGAATCGAATGTTGTTTCTTTTCGACGCTAGAAATCTCTGCCAAATACGCGCCCGGCGCGACTCTCGGCGCCAACAATCTGAAATATTCTCTGCTGCAGAGAGTTTGTGAGGTATTCTCTGCTACGGCGAAGATTTCTGCGAAGCAAGCGACTTGCAAAGTCACAACCTGAGCTGCCTTTAGAGACACGTGTTGCCATAACCTCAAAGCGGACTTCACTGTATTGGTGTGGCGAGATTGCTGACGGTGATGAACAAGATGCAAGTGCGAGAAGGACGACAAGTAGTAATCAACCCGGTGGAACTGCAACGCTTGTAACGGCATGGTCAACGGAGCAGCAAACATAGAATTTTATAGCGGCTGCCGGTCTACGTCATCTGCAGCTACTGGTCCAAGGGAAAGTTCAACACCGACGCAGCAAAGAATTGAGAAAGAGGGAGCATTCTTCAACCCCTTGGGATGCCAGAACGTGATCTGCAAGCAGAAACAGGTTGCGGCTAATTGGAGTGTACACCCTAGTTTGCCATATCAAGCAAACACGGCGGTGTTTAACCAGGCTACGGAGCCCAGTACTGCCGCGTACATAGGACACACAGGTCTGGGAGCGGTTAATAGATCGATAGAGCACCCGCCGCGGCAGCAATTCGATAATGTACATTTTAATGCTGCGACGCCTTGGAATGGACCGCTGACATCTGCGCAAATCAGTGCGCGACACGTAATCAGCAAAGATTTACCAATATTTACTGGCAAACCAGAGGAATGGTTGATCTTTATCAACAATTATGAGCAATCTACAGAGAGATGTGGATTCAGCAATGAGGAAAATCTCATCCGGCTTCAGAAGTGCCTCAAAGGGCAAGCCCTGGATGCGGTGCGTGGAAAGCTTATGATACCAGCTACAGTGCCGTATGCTATAGGCACATTGCGAATGCTGTATGGCCGCTCTGAAATAGCACATGCTGCGCTGCAGCAAATGCTACGAGAGGAGCCAGCAATAAAATCGGACAATTTTAACACTGTTATCCGACTGGCCTTAGCTGTCCAAAACTACTGCGCAACGATAGCGGCCATTGGTATGCACGAATATCTTTACGATCCCGCGCTGCTAAACGAACTTGTTGCTAAGATGCCCAGCAATATGAAATTGGACTGGGGCCGGCATCGAATGTCAAGTGATGGTAGTAGTTTGGCCAGCTTTGATAACTGGCTGTTTAATGTGGCTATGTGCGCCACTATGGTCACGCCCTACGAGATACCACGCTCTGATAACGAAAAGAAGAGCTCCACGAAAACCACAAGAGAGCGAATTTTTATGCACAACACGGTAGACAACCCTGAGGGCTCGCAGCAACAGCGTTATCAACAGGAACAGGATAGAGTTTCATGTGCGAAGTGCGCTGGTAACCACCGTCTTTCAGATTGCGACGACTTTAAAGCCATGGGTACAAAACAGCGGTGGGTGCTTGTCAAGGAAAAGCGGACTTTTGCTGCTTTATGCGACATCGTGGACAACAGTGTAAAACAAAGAAGAAATGTCACGTGGATGGTTGCGAGTCAACGCACCATGTACTGCTACATACGCCTACTACGAGGGGTAGTAAAGATGAGCACACGGGCCAAGGTAGCAACAATCGGGCTAAGTCAATGTAGTCTGCCGTTATGTTTCATGGCAGGTCCGCAAGTAAGACACTGTTTCGATATGTTCCAATCACGCTCTATAGTAAATCAAGAAGCGTGCGAGCATATGCATTAGTGGAAAGAGCGCTTGCAGACGAGTTGGAACTAGATGGTCCGGCGACCCAGCTGTGTCTCAAATGGACAGGCGACATAACCAAAAACGAACCTGAGTCTATGTCTGTGGCTGTGAGCATTTCAGCTCCAGAACATAATGCGGTACAGTATACGTTGAAAAACGTGCGAACTGTAGCGAGCTTGGACTTACCAGAGCAAAGTATCGGGACACAGTTGCTTAAGTCTCGGAAGTATTTATCTATGCTTCCCATCCTGCCGTAAAACAACGTAAAGGCTCAGCTTATTATCGGCTTGCACAACATCAAAATAGCTGCACCCCTGGAGATACGAGAAGGTAAAAACGACGACGTCATAGCAGCGCGAAGCAGACTAGGATGGGCTGTATATGGCCGCCCTATGGTGGATGAAAGCATCACGCCCCGGCTGCTACATATTTGCCAGTGCAGTGCGACACGTGGGATGGATAAGGCTCTGAAGTACTATTTTGCCCTGGAGTCACTAGGCGTGAGTGTCTCCTCAAATCCGCTGAGATCCAGAGAGGACGAACGCTCGATGCAGATAATGGAGGCAACAACAACTTATCTGGAAGACGAAAAGCGCTGGCAGACTGGTCTGCTATGGCGGTTTGATCGCATTCATATGCCAGACTCTTACCACATGGCGGTTAAGCGCCTTAAATGTCTACAGGCAAAGATGTTCAAAGACCCACCGCTAAAGGAGTTCATGATGAACACGACTATTAACAGAAAGGATATATCCGCCGGCTGAAGGATAGTGAGTTAGTAGCTAACACGATGTCGTGGTTTCTTCCTATCTTTACAGTCACCAATCCGAACAAGCTAAAGACACGCTTGGTATGGGATGCAGCCGCCAAAGTTAGTGGCACGTCGCTGAACGATTGTTTGCTTAAAGGCCCAGACACACTAGCATCTTTGATGGGCGTGCTAATACGCTTCAGAGAGCGCCCTACCGCCGTATACGGCGACATACGGGAAATGTTTCATCAGGACTCAGAAGTTTCTCTGGAGTGATGGAGATTCGTCGCGCTCTCCCGAAACGTACGTTATGCAAGTCATGACGTTCGGAGCATCCTGTTCGCCAGCCCTAGCAAATTACGTCAAGAATCGCAATGCCGAGCGGTTCGCAGCGGAGCATCCGGATGCCGTAAAGGCGATTTGCGATAACACATTTGTAGACGACTGGCTGCAGTCGGTAGATTCAGAATCCCAAATGATGCAGTTAGCTGAGAATGTAAAAAGTATTCATGCTAGTGGCGGTTTCGAGATGCGCCACTGGACATCAAATTCAAAGCAAGTTATGCAGGCGCTGGAAGACGACTGTGAGGGCTTGGACAAGCGTTTCAGCGCTCAGGATGAAGCGCAAGAAAAGGTCCTGGTCCTGTGGTGGCTACCCGGACAAGATCTGTTGACTTTTGTGGTAAAGCCGAACTTGCTTGCGAAAGCATGTAAGGAGCGCCCAACTAAAAGACGCGTTCTAAGCGTGGTCATGTCTATTTTCGACCCGCTTGGGCTGATAGGATTCTTTAATATACGCGCCAAGATCATCCTTCAGAACATATGGCGATCCAACATCAGATGGGATGACGACCTTACCAAAGAAGACGAAGTGGATTGGCGACACTGGCTAGATCTAGTTTCAAAGTTGAATACCGTCCGTATTCCACGGTGTATGAAGTGGGTGAGCCAAACACAGACTGTACAGATGCACACATTCGTGGACGCCAGTATTAATGCTTATGCAGCAGTTGTATATTTGCGGGCTGAACATGATGGGCAAGTGCATTGCAGTTTAGCCGCCTCAAAAACGAGAGTAGCACCCCTGAAGCCCGTGTCTATACCTCGTCTGGAACTTATGGCCGCAGTCTTAGGTCTGAGACTGGCCAAATGTATCCAAAATGAAATGTCGGTACGCATATTTTGGACGGATTCAAAGGACATGCTCTACTGGATCCAGTCCGATGCTCGAAAGTTCCAACAATTCGTAGCGCTTCGCATCGGAGAGATTTTAGAAGAATCAGATGTGCACAGCTGGCGCTGGGTCCCATCAGCTCAAAACGTGGCAGACGATGGCACAAAATGGATCGAAACGCCCGAAATTCACGGCTCGACCAGGTGGTTCAATGGACCACCATTTTTGTATCTAAAAGAATCGCAGTGGCCACGCTCAGAAAAGGGCTCGGCAATAAACATGTTATACCATGCTGAAGAACAAGCCAATCACACGTCCTCTTGGAGATGTATCCTGTCGGATATGCAGCGCTTCAGCAAGCTGGAGAAATTGAGAGCCGCACAGCTATGTGTACTGGATTTCCTACGGATTGTTACTAAGAAGACCAAATTGGACGGGCGATTAGAGCTGCAGAAGATGCTGCTCCTTAAACGCAGCAAAGAAATGGATGTGATTTTTATTCGAATATGCCAAGAAGAGGAGTTTTATAGTGAGATTACCTCCCTAATGTCGAGGCGCCGCCTAACCGATCGCAAAAGCCTGCTCTTCAAGCTCTCTCCTTATATAGATGACTCGGGCATTCTACGTATTAAGGGTCGGATAGACAATATAGAAGGAGTTGAAGTCTGCGTAAAACGCCCGATAATTCTGCCAAGACGACATCGATTGACGTATCTGCTTGTTGAGTTTTATCACCGCAAATATCATCACATGCACAACGAAATCGTCGTAAACGAACTACGTCAGCTGTACTGGGTCTGTAGCTTGCGAGCCTTAGTGAGAGAAGTCTCCAGTGCTTGCCCAGCGTGCCGTATACGACGCGCACGCCCAAAGCCACCAGAGATGAGCGACCTGCCAATCGAACGACTATCGCCCAAAACTCTACCGTTCACATATACCGGAGTGGATTACTTTGGACCCTACGACATTGTCGTTGGACGGCGTCGTGAGAAGCGCTGGGGTGTGCTGTTCACATGCCTCACGGTACGCGCCGTTCACCTAGATATAGCTACGTCGCTCTCAACAGACTCATACCTATGCGTTCTGAAGTCGTTCGTGGCCAGACGCGGCTGCCCCCGCCGCATGCTGTCGGACAATGGCACAAATTTCAGAGGCGCTAGCAGAATATTAAAAGATGAAATTGAACGTATATCGCCGGCGCTGATCGAGCGACAATACCCGGAATTGGAGTTTACCTTTATTCCACCAGGATCACCCCACATGGGAGGATCGTGGGAACGAATGGTGCGTTCCACAAAGTCAATACTGTCGGAGATCCTGCCGCACTCTGGGCTACGAGAGGAGGTGCTACGAGCAGCATTGGCAGACGTAGAATGCATACTCAACTCAAGACCGCTTACTTACTTACCTTGGAAAGTTCTGAGTCCGAAGCCTTGACTCCGAACCATTTTCTTATAGGTCACTCAAGCAGATAGCGTGAGAGAGGCTCACGGGACCGGGACGGAGCTAGCTTGGCACGAGGCTTCCGAGTCGCCAGCCAATTGGCTTACCAATTTTGGAAGAGATGGTTGAGCGAGTATCTGCTCACACTCACCAGACGTACTAAGTGGTTCCAACCGCCAATCGAACCAATATCAGTCGATGACATAATAGTGGACGATGGTGCCAAACGAAACTGTTGGACAAGAGGAGTGGTAGTCGACGTGCACCGTTCGAAAGACGGCCAGGTCCGAAGCGCCGTGGTGCGAACCGCCGATGGAATTATTACTCGCCCCGCCGTCAAGCTAGCTAAGCTTGACATTAAAGTTGGTAACACACTGCACGGACGTTCGTGAATTACAGGGTGGGGAATGTTACGGGGCGAAGTGAAAATGTCTATTGTCACTAAGTCCTACTGGGCATCGCATTTTTTTGTAAACGGCGTTCGCCTCTTACGTTGGAAGTGCACCGTTAGAATTAGTTTGTACTTACAGAAGTCGATATCACGCAGCTGCACAGTTTGCCTTTTCGTCGAGGTTCACTTTCGTTTTGTGCTTGCAGCTGAGCAGACGTGTAAGAGAAGATAGGCGCGTGCGGAGCACGAATGTAAGTCTCATTAGCTTGTTAAATATATATAGATCATTAGATAACGAAAGATAATAAAGATTTCAGAACAATAGTACGTAGCGAATTGAATCGTGTCGAATCGTACATCGAATCGAATGTTGTTTCTTTTCGACGCTAGAAATCTCTGCCAAATACGCGCCCGGCGCGACTCTTGGCGCCAGCATAGATAATTTATTAGCTGAGAACAAATTGGATAGTGAATTAAATACTGGCAAAGATGTCCCCGATAAAGAATCTCCAAAAATTCAAGCATTAGATGAGAAACAACGAGCAAAACTAAGTACAGTAATTAAGTCTTTTCCTTCTTATGAACGAGAAGGCTTGGAATTAACTAATCTCATTCAGCATTCCATAGAAATGTAAGCGAATTCTCCAATAAAGCAGCGTCATTGGACTATCTCTACCGCTAAAAACCTGTAGAGAATGTGATCGAGCTTAACGTTATTGAACCGTTAAACAGTCCATGGAGTAGTAACTGAGTACAGAAGGGAAAAAATAATAGGTTATGCCTAGATTCTAAAGAAATAAATAGACATACTCGGAAAGATGCTTATCTCCTTCCTTAATTAGACGGTATACTAAGCCAGTTGCCAACACCAAAGTATATAATGGGTCTGGACATGAAGCATGCTTATTGGCCAATTCCGCGGAATCTTCTCGACCATTTACGGGACTTACGGTACCCAACCGTCCCCTCCACCAATCTAAAGTTATGCCATTTTGGTTAACAAATGCAGCCCAAGCCTTGTGTTGGCCGATCAGGCGCGCACTAGAGTATTTGTGTATCTCGATGACTTATTAGTATTATCTGAAGATTTTGAATCTCACATGATATTGCTACAAGAAATTGCCGTACACTTACGGAAAGCTAAGCTTACAAATAATGTGTAAAAATCCAAATATCAAATATCCGGGGCTCATAATCGGATACAGTCAGCATAACACAAATCCAAGGAAGGTACAAGCAATTAACGATTATCCTATTCTTAGACAATTCCAAGGTCTCCCAGGGTGGTATCGACGATTTGTGGATAATTATGCCACCGTCAATTTTCCTCTTATAGAACTTCTGAAGAAAGCATGGTCAATTACATGGAATCCTTCGGCTGACTAGGCCCGACTTTGAGTCGTTTGACGTCCGCCCCAGTCCTGGATACACCGGATTTTTCAAAACTATTCCTACTCATATGTGATGCGAGCTTGGCTATGTGCTGGCTCAGAGTGATAAATCGGATGAAGAATTGCCGATCGCCTTAATGTCTGGGAAGCTTACAAGGGCATTTCGAGGTGATTACCGACCACGCCTCTTTGCAATGGCTCATGCTACAAAAAGAACTTACAGGCCCTTTAGCTAGAAGTGCATTAAAACTACAAGGTTTCTCGTTAAAGCTAATTCATAAAAGAGGTAACTTAAATGTAGTAGCCGATGCGCTCTCTCGACAAAGTGAGCCAGGAGTAGCCGAATTATCCGATCAAGGGCCAATTGTAGATTTTAGCTCAGAAGAATTTATCTCACCAGAATATGTCTAGATACGCTACGTGATAATCAAGCTAAGTTTCCCGATTTGAAGATCCGGGATGATCTTGTGTATAAAAGAACAAAGCCGGCAATTGGGAATGTTGCACTGGATAAAATGGCTTGGAAGCTATGGATACCATCCGCATTTACGCAACAAGTCATAGAGGTATAGGTAAGACTATAGATAGAACTAAAAGATATCTGTTTTGGCCAAAGATGGGTCGGTAATATATACCGCTGCGTAGTATATGTCGGCAAACAAAGAACCCAAAATTGTTCTAACACCAAATATGGGCAATCCAATTTGTTCAAAAAGCCCATTTCAGATGCTTTTTATAGACCTGTTAAGACCATACCATACTGTTGGTTATTGTCGACCCTCACATGAAATTTCATTTCATTTCCTCTTAAAAAGTTAACCTCCAATAAAATTTGTGATTACCTAAAAAATATCCTATTTTGCACGTTTGGTGTACCTAAGATAATATTAACCGATAATGGAACTCAATTTGTTTCGGGAGTATTTAAGGCTTTTCTAACAAGATTCGGAATGTCTCACATGTGCACCGCCATATATTCGGCCAAAGCGAATGCAAGCGAGAGACTTAATCAATCCATACATACATCCGTACATACATAGGGCTTGATCATTCTAAATGGGATCTTATACTTCCAGAAATAAGCATAGCGCTAAGAGCTAGTGTGCATCAAAGCACGGAGTTTGCTCCGTACATTTTGGCTTTTGGTCAGAACATGGTTCTTCATGGTAAAGATTACGAGTTACTACGTCGTTTACAATTAACTAATGAAAATACTAGAATAGAGCATTCCAATGTTATTCAAACAAAACGCCAACAGGTACAATCTGCATAATCGAGATGCACAACTTAAAATCGGAGGCAAAGGTAGTTGTAGTTTTTGTACATGCTCTCGAAAATTTGGTTCGTCATAATATTAGTTGTCAAATGAACAAGGAAAGTCTTAGGTGTGTTTTATTTTAAAGACAGACAAATCAAATCTTAGGTAACTGCCTTTTGTCAGTTAACGCCTCGCTATTAAGAATAGCGTTTCATCACCTGTTTTGTAGTGGACAGTTTTTAGGTACTGAACAAAAATAGAACACCAAGGTTCTTGTGTACATATGGCTCTAAAACTGGAAGCTCTCTTATATTGCAAATAGGAACTCAGCAGTTCAGACAAGGTAGGTAGGTAGCTTTATCGAAAGCTTTCGCTAAGATCGTGGAACCCAAATTTCTCTAAAATGTCGTTCTCTAAAAATGTCGCGAGCGACCTTTGGTGCGGGATCGTATGATGATGCAGTTATTCGACTAGAAAATGCGTCCGTTAAGTCTGCTCAGTAGAAGAGGACAGCGATGGTGTCAAGGTGTTCTGTCTAGGCTTAAGTGGAATACTTTGGAAGCGACATGCGGCGCTTAGCAACTAAATTTTGGCGGAATAGGTTATTGTTTCGTAGTGACTCAAGATCAGACGATGTATTTCTTATGTATTGGTTACAGTTGTACAGCTAAAATTGGTTCATTATTACTATACATCATTTCTTGGCCTACATTGGATAAAAAAAGGGTTTTGGCTGGAGAGAAAAAAGTATGATTACTGGATGTGGTGTAGTTTTGGAACCATAGGAATTGCTGTGAACAAATTGTATTTTTATCAATTGTGGGTGCAGCGGGTACCAAGACCGGTATCCAGTTGGTGGTTGGAACCGACTGGATTTACACGCTCCGAAGAGAAGTTACGGAATTCAACGGGGGCACTGGGAATTTGGATGTCCCAGTCCGAGATAAAGGGCTCGCACAATCCTTAACCTCACCAAGAAAAGAAGGAAAAAAGAAGAGAAAGAACCTCGTGTCAACTTACAACCCAATATATTAACTTAATATAGTAAAAAGGAACTAACTCAACAAAAAGTTCAAAATTTTTTTAAGACTCTTTTAATCGATTTGAGTAGTGGTCCACTGACGGTGTCGTTAAGAACTTTCGCCAATATTAATTAATGTGGACCACTGTATCCGAACAAAGTTTCGTTACTTACCATTTAACCAGGTGATCAGCCAATGTACCAGGTGATCAAGTTGAAGTTCATGTACCCTGAGAAAGCGAGATTGTTCGCAACTCTTACTTAATGATGGCATCTACCCGGTATTTGAAGACTTCCGAGCTGTGGCTTTGTAAATCTAATTAAGTCTGTGAGTTAAGTTTCTCTTCAAACTATTAAATTAATATTGCAACAGATTGACATAAAGTGGGTATCAAAAAACGTATTTGAAATATTCTCAGTCGGCATGGTGAGATTTCACAACAACAATATGAGTATCAGCGTATCAACGTACCACCGTCATCCTTGAGCTCTACGATACGGAATCTGTTGTTTCATAAACTATGGTGAAGTACTTTAAATATAAATAACGTAAATATATCCAAGCTCGCTGATACGATTTTATACTATAAACAAAAACCCCTCTGAGGCCTCTGTCTAAATAATCTTATATAAATCATTCTCATTTTCATTATCATTATATACATTTATCTCTATCGCAATTCAATCATATTCTACCTTATGTTAAATAAGAGAAATGTACGAGAACAGACGATCAAATCGAATTTATTAAATAGTTATGTTTATAATTAAATAATGTTCCAATTGTTTGTATTATTGTCCTAAGCAGAGCATTGGGTCCTACAATTCGGACAACCGTACCCCAGGATTTGAAATGTGCAATTTGGTTCGAGGAGCGCATTCTAGATATGCTCTGGTGTAGCTCGTCGGATTGGTCGGAGTCCTTTTTACCAAATTCAACGGGTTCGCTGACACACATAATATTATTAATGCGCGGACAGAAAGAAATCATCTAAAATAATCAAGTAGCTAAATTAAATTTGATAGGATGCGTCGACACGCAATCAAAAAATGGAAAATTGCTATCACGGTTACCATGCTCTATTGAGGAGATCAGGTGACATGATTCCTCTTCTTTACCCTCCCAACCATGACAAAAGAAAAGACTCTGCATCCCTTCTAAAGTATTCTTTCAAAAACAAGCAAAACTACTGGACAGACCATAAGGATAAACTTTTATCTTTGTATTTCCAAAACAATATCTTCATTTTAATTTAACCGAAGCTTAAACTTAGTATCTCCATTATTAAGATCTAACGTAGGTATTATAAATTTGTACAACTAATGTCCATTCACTGAACTTAAGTTCTAATTAAATTCGTGTCTTTTAATATACGGAGCCCGAAAAGCCTTACTGTGATTGATGCTGAACTTTGAATTGCCGATTACCAAAGAAGTGGCGATGGAGCCGGAAGGGCATACAATTTTTTTTTGTATATGTGAGAAACCTTATCGTCTGGTATTTAGTTATTTTCATAAGGAGACTTATTTGCATTACTCACGCAGCTTTTACTTGAGTTTCTTACGTTGATCGTTGGGCCCAGGATGACGTAGACGTTGCATTACCGTTGCTTAAACTAAATTTATGTTAGTTAAAGTATTTATACAAAAAAATAATATACATCCATTGCTCGAAGTATCAGCAAATCCTACTTTTCATTTTGCTTTTGTTTTGTTTTAAGTTTTAAGCACGATTTAAAAAGACGCTTGCTGATACTTTTTAGCTTTAGGCAAGTTAAATGGCCATTTCTGCCTTATATTTCGATCCCTGATTCATGGCCACACCATCCTGGGAAGATCCTCTGATTCCGATGGAACTGTCTAGTCTCGATTAATTGGTATGTCCAATTGTCAGCTGACGATCATAATGTGGATGGCAGGATGTCTCTTTAGTCGCGCGAAGAAGCGAGGTCGTTAGCACCTTATGGTGGATGCCGCTCAGAGGTGGCGCTAAGAGAGAGCGTCAGAGAATAAACTCTGTTACGCCGGTACAGCCTGATATTTGGTTGGCTCCGGTTTAAATAGCCAGGCGGCCAAGCTTGTGACCGGGCTGCCGTTATTCTGATTCCGGCTGAACTTTTAAATGAGCTGTTGTCGTCAACCAGTGTTTGCCTCTTAGGTTATTGTGGTTGGTACCCGTCTGTAATGGGGACCTATAGTTTGACCTAAGCGTTTTACTGATTATCTAACGTACCTTCGTTAAGCTTAACTCCACTAGGACTTATATTCCGCACTTTATTCTTGATCTATGTGTTTTTGCGGAATTTACGTTTTCATCCCGATATGGGACCGGCAGTACTTTTCCCAATCATGGTGCAGCACGTTTTAATTTAATTATTTTATTTCGATTAGAAACGACTTGACGTTGAGACGTGTGTTCGGCACTGGTAATCTTGACTCAATGATCGATTGATACTTCTGCAGCTTGCTTTTCTTTACCATTAAACACGTGTGCGGCAAAAAAAAAAACTAGAGAAGTTAGCTTAACATTTTTTATTTATATTACGGCCACTACACCACAGATAACAGAACAAGACTTGTTCGAAGAGGCATTATCTGAAGACTTATAGTTTTTTCTTCACTTAAATGAAAAACACCCAGTTTCTTGCCTGTAGAATCCGTAAATTCACAATAATGTTGACTACGCTTCTTTAAAACTTTGGCACGGATGAATTCTGGATCTAACTTTGAGATAAACTTATTTTGTGTATTGCTCTGAGTAAAATTCCTGGCAAAAACTGCATCTCTCACACTCAGTTGAACATTGCGCCTTCGCAAGTTATACAGCGAAACGTTTTCCGCGTGATCTTTATTTATATTGGGATCTGGCTGAATTTTGGTTAAGAAGGCTTCAAAGAAGCTTGACCTAAATAGGGTACCGCTATCCGTTAATATTACTTTTGGAACTCGAAAGGTATAAAAAATACTGCTTTCCAGGTACTCGCAAATTTTTGGACCTGTAAACTTCTTAAGAGGGCTGAGAAAGTGGAACTTAGTGTTATACAGTACAACTATGAGTAAACCAATGTGGCCAAAAATAGTTCTAGGGTATGGGCCTAGTAGATCTAAATATAGTTTTTGAAAAGGCCTATCAGACGTCTGTGGTTTTGCCATCGGGGGTTTCAAAACTAAATTCGGACTCTTTGTAGAACGATAAATGTCACAATTGGAGATGTAAGCTCGTATTTGTGTAATCATGCGTGGCCAAAATAAATATCTTTTAAGCTTCTCTAAAGCTTTCGTCATGACACAGTTAACTGACCTGGGTGGCTCATGAGCTTGCTGCAGGATCTCTGAAACTAACGTAGATGGAACCCATAGTTTCCATACGTTTAATTTTTGAGTCTCATCTCCGCTGCTATAGTCTGTCTTTTTATAAACGTATCCTTCCTCTTTTTTCACGTCGGGTAGCTTAGCTTGATTTACCCGAATATATCAAGTTCAAGTATTCCGGAGACTTGAAATGAACCGACTGTAAATCGACAATGGAGCTAATTGACTCGAGTTCTTCCACTAAAGATTCATTTTTCCGTGATAACGCGTCAGCGACGACGTTTTCGGAACCACGCCTATGTATTATCGTAAACGTGAACGCTGGAAGTTTCATGGACCACCTGGCTAATCTACCAGACAGGTCTCTTTGACCCATTGTAAGGATGCATGATCCGTGATAATGACGAAATCCTGTCTTTCTATGTAGGCACGAAATTTCTTATTCCCTTTTAATACCGCCAAACATTTTAATTCACTAACAGAATACTTCCGTTGAGCTTTTGATAACCGAGGGCATTTGTGCTTGCGTCACACAACAAGATAAATTGTTTGGAAAAATCCGGAGTTATTAAAATTGGTGCGGCAGTTTAAAAATTTTTGTGGAATTCAAAGACTTTTTGTTCTTCAACAATTCTGTGAGAGGAAGCTAACAGTGGCATAATTCTCGAAGAATCGCCTATACCAACCAGCTAAGCCTACGAACCGACGCAATTGTTTCACCGTGGATGGAATTGTAAATTCTCTAATGGTTAAAATCTTATCAGGATCTGTCATTATGCGTCACTGTCCTATTATAAATCCTAGATATTTTATTTCCCACAATCAGAACTTTGATTTCCGACATTGATTGTCGAATTCGCTTTGCACAAACACAACGCTATCTTCTGTTGCAATACAATGTGCGAAGTAAAGTCGTCCGACACTGTTAGCTAGTCGTTTAAATAAATGAAAAACCTAGTACGTAGATGAGCAGGTATCACCTGGTTCATTAATCAACGAATCGTTTGCGTTACGTTGCATAGTCCGAATGGTATCATTTTATAATGGTAAAGATGTCGATCTGGTATCGTAAAGGCGGTATACTGACGTGACGCTTCATACGCCAAGAGAAATGTTTCATATCTTAGCTGTTTATGAAACTAGCTGGTGGCAACCGACTCAACATGCCGTCGATGTGTGGTAATCTCGTTACCTTATTTACTTCGCATGAGTCAAGACGTAACCGACATTTATCACCCTTCTTTACTAGTACACAATTGCTGCTCCAGGGGATTGTAGACTATTCTATTACCTTCAGTGCAAACATGTTGTCTTCTTCTGCGAACATAAGAATCGAGCTTAGAAGCTCATTTTCTTATTCGTAAGTGGTATCAGCTAATGTTTCAATTTAATAGCATTTTGTTATAGTCTTCAGCAAAGCAAAATAAACATTTAAGAAGTACATAAAAAAAAAAAAAAAACCCTTCTCACTAAGTGCTTGCGAGTTTCATAGTGTGAGGTCAGAGTGATAGGTAATAAGTTTTCGTTCCATCAAGCTTTCTATGATGAAATCAACAATGACCTCAAAATCGTATGATCCTATCAGTATTTCTATCAATTCTATATTCTTTGTTTGCTTTTTTAAACGTATATTTAATGATTTTACTCTCGCAAATGAATAATATTCAATGATATACCTTCAGCGATTAAGTATCAATGAAATGACCTTTTTGTTTTTATAAAAGAGTCAGACGTAAACCAAAAGCCTATTGTGAAGGTAGTCTAGTTAACAAAATAATTAATAGCCTTCCCAGTGGATTGCATTTACCTGGCTATCAATTTTGTGAAACAGGCACAAACCTGAATGAACGCCGACAGCGGGGTGATAAAGTCATCAACCCATTAGACGCAGATTGCAGGAAGCACGATATAGCATATTCAGAAAACAAAGAATTACCTGAAAGGCACATAGCTGATGTAAATTAAGCTAATAAGGCTAATAGCGTCTGATAGCAATATTGGAGAAAAAGCTACTGCATATTTCGTTACGAACGAAATGCAAAATAAAACAAATTAGGTATGGGTGTCACTAGAATAAATGAAAACAAGTAAGACATTCTAGACGGGAGCACTCGATTAGGTCATAGCCTGCGCCATCTTATTCCAACACCAAATGCAGCTCGCGCTACGCGCGCATTTGAAGTAATAAAGATAAACTAAAAAAAAAGAACCCTTGGCAGGGTTCGAACTCGCAACTGACCGCATTACTTGCTGCGTATACACAACAGCCACACCAGCCAAAAAACAAAAAAAAATAAATAAAACAAGTAAGAGGTTCTAGTCATGAGCTGCCGACTACGGCATACCCAGAAACCTTTTCTTCCTATCTTTACGATAGGACTCGATCTACACAGGCTCTAGGAGGACCTACAGCTAAAATTTCAAGTCTCCAGTTTTTATAATATCTGATCTGCATGCGTTACATACATGGGTAGATCGACTTGGCTATTGATGCTGATCAGGAATATATATACTTTATTGGGTCGAAGATGCTTCCTTCTGCCTGTTACATACATTTACATTTGCAATAAAAAAAACATTGTACCCTTTTTACCCATTTTCAATGGGTTCAGGGTATAAAAATAATTTCCTTGCTAGGGCTCAAACTCGCGACTGACCGCAACACTTGCACCGCCTCTACTCAACAGCCACACCAATTTTTAATTCTTAATGAGAAAAAATCGAATTAAAATAGCAACACAGAAAACACTACAATCGTAATTTCAATTCTTTTGATAGAATTCAAAGAAGACGCGCATGAAGAAACAGCAGCAGCAGCACCTGGTGCTGCCACATCTCCGCCAATATCGGCGACGGCCTCAGCGGCAGCGGTTATGCGATCGCAAACATGTGGAGAACCATGCGTCAGCTAGAGCAGTGCCGGATCCTCATCGGTGCCCGAGCTGGTGGCTGTCAACAGTGCAATAAACAATAAATAACTAAATGATTTTGGTTCAGGCACAGAGCGAATGCTAATAAAGAGCAACGGCAGACTCTCGCAGAGCCCCTCACATTTTACACATGCCCCGTATTCCAAACAGCAGACACAATAAAGCATAAGCATTGAACGTCAACTTACTAAAAGAACCTTAAAACTCGAAAAGCAATTCTGTAATTCCAAAGAAGTTTCCTTAGACGCGAGCTGGGACAGCATTCGATGTTCTACATGCTTTAAGGCACGTTTGCTTCTATGAATTGTTTATACATATTCTATCTATTATCTATTGTATTATCATTTATTCTTATATATACATATTTAAATTTTTAACCAATTTATTATTCATGTGTTATGTATACACATATATATAAAACATATATGTGTGAACATGTATACCTAAGCGAAAACCCGTTTCTTTTGTGTTTCTTAACGGATCTTAATGAAATTTTCTACAGTATATCTTATTGTACTCTAGAATATTTGTGTATATCAAAAAGTAAATTTCAATAAAATTGTAGCATAAATTGGTAGGCAATACAAGTTGGGTTATTAACTTGATTTATAGTTCTGCGGCGGTAGCGGGGACGTGGCGATAGGTATAAAATGAAAGATTCTTGATATATATATACTATTCTAGACTAAACATATCATTCTTGATGACTCTAGCTCTTATTTTATACCCGATCTGCTCTATCGATAGGATATCATTATCGATTCTTATCGATTTTTTGGAAACGGAGTAAGTTATCGACTATCGGAAACTCGATCTGCGCATGGACAAGGAAGACCTACAGCTAAAATTTCATTGGACCTACTCCATAGTAGGAGAAGCAGGCCCACAACATTACACTACACTCTCCATGCATAACTCGCTTTCCCGATAGAACACTCAAAGATATGATGTGGAAAGAAATAAGTGTTAATGGTACATATCAATGGATTAGAATTTATCAACACCTAATTGATGAATATAATAGACTATATCATTGTACGATCAAAATATCAATGAGTTGCTTAGCACGGTCTACAGCGAAAAAATATATTTACCGGCTCACGATTAAGTGATAATGTACGAATTAGCAAGTGCAAAAATATCTTTGTGAAGGGACGACAGAAATTTTTAAAATTTCCCAAGTGAAAAACACGTATTCCACAACATATATATTAGAAGACTATTAAGGGACGCCACATAAAGGAGGATTCTATTCTCACCAACTCGTTTTCCCGATACCTACCTAGTAGCGATGATGAGCTTCTCTCTGATGAGCACAACTCCTGGATAAACGAAAAAAGAAGTTGTATTGTATTTATATTTTGTTTCAGTATTCAAATTATAAGGAAGCAAAATGATAAACTTTGTGTAATAAAATAAAATGAAAAATAAAGCATTTATTATGAAATTGTTTCCTTTTGAAACTAGAGTTATGACTGGGTTTTTGTTATAGATTTCAGTTAAATGAATATTGCAATCATTATTAGTTTATTGTTTGCTCTGAAAATATAAAGAGCACTCATCTTCTTAGATTTCAAATATTATTTATAGTAACTTAATGTTTTAATACGCTTATAATTCTACTTTAACTTGATGAGAATTTAAGCGCAAGAGATATGTAGGCAAGAGCTAATACAGAAAGAAGCAAACATTTCTGGAATTTTCGACCATTTGAAGACAATTTTAGCTTTAATATGATGACTTAAAAATAAGTTGTACTTATAAGAGAAATTATGAATTACCAGAAAATTCAGAAATCACTAAAACTTTAAATCTTGCAAGCGAGAGGCATAAATGCTTTTATTCATATACAAAATAAGTGTGTATGCGTGAATACCAAGTCCAAAAACTGTTAACGCACACATGTCATCGTTTGGGACTTTAACCAACGATAATGAGCTACAATGCAAGAATTTCGTCCCTTTAAAAGGGAAGAATTGCCTCCGACATTTGAGAAAAATTGAAGTTGTGCACATTTTTGCTTGTGTGAACATATACTCTGACACACATTTAAACGATCCGTTAACGTAGAGAGAGAGAATTGAGGGTAAGTGAGAGCGAGATAAAAACATCGATGTCTTTCTATCGCTCAAATAATATGGAAGGGAGTAAGCCAAAGTAGTTTCCTGTGTAAGCGAGATAAAAGACAGCGATGCCGTTCTACCACACTGCTGTCTGAACATGTCACGAGTTTGTAACAGATGATAGCAATTTTGAGTCCCACTCTCATTGTACTGCATGTCTTATCTATATGGTGTTTGATTAGTACCTGGCGGAAATTAATACTAGAGAGGAAATTTGCGAGGCGCTGAGGAGCCAAATCCAAATATTGGAAGTATCCAAGAACATCAACCTGCGAAAGGTGTATGGCCAAACACAAACGGCGACTATAAGACTGCCAGCGGAAAGTGCAAAAAATCCCTTTCAGCAGGCTATCTGAAAGTAAGCTATTACTGCAAAAGCGAGCTGGAGCGCCATGGCCAACAGAAAATAAAGTTCACACAACCTCAACCATTGCGAGGGTACTCAGGCCCTGCTGCCGCAATCAATTCGGGACAGAAAGACTGACGATGCAATAATCTGCGAGCAATACAAGGCCCTCGCTGGAAGTGGCTGGGCGGCAAGAAAACGCGAAAAATTGGTCCCTCAAATCACCGCTTCAGGATGTCAGAGTAGCACACGACGGATTCGTGTTAGCGTAAATTAAAGGAATCACCATTTACAGTTAATACGAATACCTCCAAAGCTGGGAACTGTTGCGGTTCCAACACATGCTGAATGAAATATCAGAAGACTATCGCAACAGAGCTCCTCTAGTGTTAGCCGGGGACTTTAACCCCTGGGCCATGGAAAGGGGAAGCAAGAAAACCAATGCACGTGACCTCCCTGCTAGAAGAGCTCGTGGCGATCGACTGCTAGGCCGGTAGAGGCTCTATTATAGACCTTACCCTGCTCAGCAGCTCACTTCATAGGCTAACCACATTCAAAGTCAACGATGAATTTACATTCAGCGCCCCCAAGCAGTACATTTTGAGATGGGAGAGGACGGAGAAAACAGCAGCCCAAAACAACAGGCCCCAAATGGAAGGACAACTGCCTAAACAAGGAAACTTAATCGGATTCCCCATGCCATTCTCAATGCACTTGGACCACGGAGTCAGCAGAAGACATGGCGCGCCAGCTCATGGAAAATATCTCGGATGCATGCGACTTATCTATGCCCAGGAGGAAGCCAATCAGAAGAGGAACACCTTGTTACTGGTGGAGCGAGGAAACCAGCAGCCCAAAGAAGGCCCGCCTACGTGCGAGTAGGTGCTTTCAACGATGAGGCCGATGTAAACAAGTGGCCCCCGCAATTGTCATTCCGCACTTACCACTATAGTTGAGGCACTGTTCTTCCAAAACCCACGATTGGAGGCCGTTAAATGCTCACGTAGCACGGTGCTTTTGCAGCTGGAGTCGGCAGACGAAGTGGTAGTGGCAAGCAAACAACTAGGCGGCAAAATAACCCCAGGACCAGATGGTGTGCCAAACAAGGCTCTAAAGTTAACCATGATGATGAAACCCGACCTCTTCGCCGAAACTTACACTAGATGTCTACAGGACGCTGTATTTCGTAACCGATGAAATCGATCGATCGATCGATCGATAGAAATTAATCCTTCTACCGAAAGGGAACAAGCAAATAGAGGAACCCTCGGGATACAGTCCAATCTGCCTACTGGACACGGCGGGAAAGGTGCTGGGGTCGATCGTTTTCAACCGACTACTGAGTTTTGTTGATGAGAAAGAAGCCCTGTCCAAAACTCAATATGGATTTCGGAAAGAAAGGTCTACACAATTAAGGCGGTGGACAATATTGCAGTCAAGGCAATAGCCGGTGAAGGTGGGGAAACATGGTATATTGTGCGGTGGTTACGGTGGACATCGGCAATGCCTTTTACTCACCAAGATGGTCTCGCATACTGTAAGCCTTAGGCCGAATAGGGATACCTTCCTCAATTGTCCGTTTAATATCCAACTACTTGGCTGATTGGGTATTGACTTATGGCAAAGAAGACGGTGCTAGGAGGTACATCGTCTCAGCAGGGGTCCCACAGGGATCTTGGGACCCCTCCTGTGGAAAATAATGTACGACGAGGTGCTCAGAGTGCAATTGAAGCAGGAATGCAGAATCATAAGATTCTCAGATGATCTGTCAGCGAATGCAGCCAAATCTTGCCTGGGGCTGTCAGGTCATAAAACAGAGGCTGTACTTATCACACGCCGCAAAATAGTTGAGTTTGCCAGATTCCAGGTAGACAGCGTTAGTATCGGATTCCGGACGGTGTCGGACGAGGCAGACACAGTATTGGCGGTAATGCCGCCAGTGGATATACTTGCGAGGGAATTGGTGAAAGTATTCGCAGGCTGAATAGCGGTGGTTGATGTCTCAATGGACGTTATCCGGAGATCGGGAGCAGCATCAATGGTGACTTGGTAGGAAAGATGGAATGTGGCGAACATGATAGAACAAGTCCTCCAATTGAACCTTGCCTACACATTTCAACACCCTTCCTTGTCTACTCTGCCTCATTAGTATCCGTGATATCTAACTTCATAATCAGTGTTAAAACCGAAGTAAAAATCAATCGACTAGCACACACTTATGGCAAGCACGTTTTGTTTCTCAGTGCGTTGTGCACTTGTTGTTCACACAAATAAAACTTTTTCATTAAAATAATAAATTATCATGTAACCAAGTATGAAGTTAAATTTTTGAGCGACACCATTGACAAAAATGGAAAGGCTACCAGAACATCTTCAAAAACATCAATCAGCTGCAGTGTGCGAACTCTGCTGATTCCTTGGCATTGTTAACTATTATCGTCGTTGTAATCGTCATGCATCCGCCATTCACGGTGTCTCTCACATCGGCATGGAGCTACCAATCAACAAATACCTCGCAAATACGTATGGCATATTATGATGGAGGATGTGGATGTGGATGAGGATGTGACATCGTGGGCTCGACTCTGTTTACCCTGTAATTAAGCAAAATTCTATCGCCATAAGACTATGTAATGCGAAGTAAGAGGATTTCGCTTCTGTCTAAGTATGATTGCCCGAATCTCGAGATGACCCGAGGCTGTTCCGATGAAAGACATGTCTGCTGACACTGTTGCTTCGAACTGCGAACCAGATTGCACGGCTTGGATGCCCAAAAATAATAACTACAACCCAGTGCGCACAATTTGGGTCAGCACTATTTGGAACGATTGAAGCAAATGAATACACACTACAGCATATCACCCGTCATCGTTCATTCAAAGCTGCACATTAGGGCACCCCAGCGACACCTTGCACTGAACTGCTGCCTACGGCTTGCACTGCGAACGTGCTATCAAAAACGCAGCTTCTTCCACGGCAGAAATGGCTTACTGTTTACATATCCGAAATAGTTTGATGACGATATATCTAAGACGTTTTATCCAATGGATTCTACCGAAACGACATTGGAGTATATGTGCTTTGTCCGGTCAGTTTTGACTACACACCACGTGAGCACCAGCAAGAGCATGTATGAGCCCAAACATAGGTATAACTGCTAGGATGTCATGTTGAGAATTGATTCAGTAAGACAAAATTAGTAATAATATAACCATGCCCCTTTGAAGTGGTCGAACGCTCAACAATGGGATATTTATCCTTAAAATAAAGGCGAAAAATGTGGCCACTTTTACTGACTGCCTAATGTAGGCTTTTATACTGAAGGTCCATGTTACGCCACAATTTATAGGCTGCTGCTCATTTCAAGAGCACTGCCCGATATTTTTTCAGAATTAAATATTTTTTTCTTTCAATGTGCAAATGGCATTACCAACGTATATAAGGAATTATTTTGATGAATTTTTTTATTGAAAATCGATCATTTTTCTTAAGACCTTAACCCTGACAAAGAAAAACAAAGAAGAAACACCAAAAAACCATTAGGAATTTGTTTGTTTGTAAATAGCGCCTGCTTATTAAATATTATAAACTAGTGATTATTCACAGGCATGATCTGTGGCAAGTTTTGTGATAAACTTTCGCACAGTTACGGGTGGAACTTGTTTCTTAAGACATTAATTAGTTTACCTGACGATATAGAAAATACAAATAAGAAACAGCTAAATAATTATTAGGAATTAGATTGTCTGTAAATAAAGTGAGTATTCACCGGCATTATCTGTGGCAAGCTTGGTGATAAGCCTCCCAACATTTACGGGTGGAATTTCCACAACCGTTGAAACTAGTATTCATTAGTGTTTTATGTAGGGTTTTGAATAAAAGACTATCGAATATATGAATTGAGTCCTAAGAATTTAAAGTAAGTCAAAAATAATAATTATATATAAGACGCGGAAGAAAGTCTTTCTTCGGCACGCCCTTGCAGACGCAGCCTTGTCATAATGCTCATAGTGCTTTGCCCGTATATAAGAAGCACAGGGCAAATAATTAATGCCATGCATGGTTAAGATAGTTTGAAAATAACAAGTTTTTCATACAACACCTTAGTTTTCGACCGATCGTTTTTATGGCAGCTATATGATAAAGTGGTCCGATCTTAATGGAATTTGCATATATATGCACATATGCTCCCCATAGTAAAACTAATAAATGCCGAGCTTGGTCAAAATATCTTGATAAACATAAAAATTTTTCATTCAACTTAATTTTCAACCGATCGTTCCTTTAGCAGGTATATAATTTAGTGGTCTTTTTAAGCCTCCTTCTTCTTCGTCTCCTTAGCAGGTTCCTTTGCGGAGCTTAATCGGGTACTCGCTGTCTATTCGTTGATAACATCACCTGTCGATTGTGATCCCTAGGTATTTATTGGCCAGGACCTGCTGAGGCAAGAGTATGAGTGACCGTTGCAATTATTTCGGGTTCACCAAAATATTCTACCTACGAGCCCAATTTTCTCCGGGGTATCCAGCATCCTTCTAAGGATGCACCTTTCCAGAATCTTGCCTAAGGAAAGAATGAATCGGGGAGATAGGGTTCCAATCGATTAAGGGGCTGCATTAAAAATGGATGCTTGGCAGCACCTTCGTTGTCGAATCAATCTTCCTAGCTCTTTAGCTCCTGCTTCACTTCATGGAGAGTGATTGGTAATAACTACAACCCAGTGCGCTCAATTTGGGTCAGCACTTTTTGGAACGATTGAAGCAAATGAATACACACTACAGCATATCACCCGTCATCGTTCATTCAAAGCTGCACATTAGGGCACCCCAGCGACACCTTGCACTGAACTGCTGCCTACGGCTTGCACTGCGAACGTGCTATCAAAAACGCAGCTTCTTCCACGGCAGAAATGGCTTACTGTTTACATATCCGAAATAGTTTGATGACGATATATCTAAGACGTTTTATCCAATGGATTCTACCGAAACGACATTGGAGTATATGTGCTTTGTCCGGTCAGTTTTGACTGCACACCACGTGAGCACCAGCAAGAGCATGTATGAGCCCAAACATAGGTATAACTGCTAGGATGTCATGTTGAGAATTGATTCAGTAAGACAAAATTAGTAATAATATAACCATGCCCCTTTGAAGTGGTCGAACGCTCAACAATGGGATATTTTTCCTTAAAATAAAGGCGAAAAATGTGGCCATTTTTACTGACTGCCTAATGCAGGCTTTTATACTGAAGGTCCATGTTGCTGTCGACTATTCTCACCAACTCAAATAACCACAAGCTTAGGTGCGCTCCCGACTTGGTCAATAAAGTGGGGGTAGCTATGGGAATATCGAATTGAGCTTAGTTGAGGAGTTATCGATACCGATAACCAGGATTGGTGAGTCGCTAGCACGTCGACGAGTAGTAAAGCTGCGTCTTTCGAGACTAAAACTAATTTAAGCAAACTTAACCTTTTATGTAAAATAATAAACTTGTAATTCTCGTTTAATAAAGAGCCTTAGGCTAAGTAACAATAGGAATTCAGTAGTTAAACCGCTCTACAGTTGAAATAAATAGATCACGAAAACTGCCGTTTTAAAGCAATTTAAACTAAAAAGTTTATTTGCTTATTATTCACAACGCTTTTGAGTTATGTTTATGAGTAAGATGCTAAGCATTTTGCATCATTACGTTGCGCTTTCTCGCTATCTTCACTATAATAACCTTTCAAAAGCGCACCTGTATGTGCCAGGTAAGCCTTATAAAATTAAAAATGCACGTAAAACAACTCCTTACTTATTCACACCGCTAACTCTGATCATATGCCAAGAAAACGCTTTCATAAGAAGTAGACTATTAGACACACAAAATAAGGTTATTTATTGCCTCTAAGGAAAGCTTTAATGGGATTGTGCAAAAGGGATATATCCTTTACCCAATTCCGTATTTGATAAAGTATCTCAACTATTGCGCTAAAACCCATGCAACGTGATATGCGCTTTAAGCATCACCTCTGTACCTTTGGGCTTGCTTCCCTTATAAAGTTTTTAATTAAAGTATAAGAGTTTTTTTCTTTATAGAACAACAACACTTAAAGATATTCAAAATCAATTGAATAATGCTGCAAAGCATTCAAAAAGAAGCCAGAATCCAATTCGAAGAAATATAATGACTCCAGTTACAACACCACCTCTGATGGCGTATGACGAAAAAGAAGATGAAGATTCTGGCGTTATTACCGGCTACGCTTACAAAGGCGCACGTAATGATAGCAAAAATGTTAGTGTAAGTAATAATAAAAGTAATTTAATGTAATAATAATTTATATATTAGCAATATGCAATTCATTATTGCAATATGTGTACCGAGCTTTCGATCCTGTTGACATTTGTATACTCTGTTCAAAAATTGAGAAGTGTATTGGTTTTCGGCATTGTTGCCTTGCTCGTTCGTTGTTACATCTTTATTTTTTATTTCTACAAAATGGTTGGTGAGTCCAACCAAGAAAATAACATAGTTCCACCTCAGATCGTTTACAAAAATTATGTCGTCTTTTTCGTTAGGGGCAAATCTTTTTCTAGACATAAACCGCATAAGCCACATCAACAAACAAAATAGTTTAAAATTATATAACTAAATAACAAGAAAAAAAATACAAAAAATCACATACAAGCTCATCACTCTTAAATTAAAAGAGTAACTTTATCCTTTTCGCCGCAGTTTATTTGTACTTAAATCACCACACGTCATTTCATATCTTGCAGGTTTTGACAATTTCGACAGCTTTTTCTTGGTTGCAGCGTATAACATGGCTTCCATGTGAGCGTGGGGGGTGATAAGTTACGCCACAATTTATAGGCTGCTGCACATTTCAAGAGCACTGCCCGATATTTTTTCAGAATTAAATATTTTTTTCTTTCAATGTGCAAATGGCATTACCAACGTATATAAGGAATTATTTTGATGAATTTTTTTAATGAATATCGATCATTTTTCTTAAGACCTTAACCCTGACAAAATAGGAAAAACAAAGAAGAAACACCAAAAAACCATTAGGAATTCGTTTGTTTGTAAATAGCGCCTGCTTATTAAATATTATAAGCTAGTGATTATTTACAGGCATGATCTGTGGCAAGTCTTGTGATAAACTTTCGCACAGTTACGGGTGAAACTTGTTTCTTAAGACTTTAATTAGTTTACCTGACGAAATAGAAAATACAAATAAGAAGAAGCTAAATAATTATTAGGAATTAGATTGTCTGTAAATAAAGTGAGTATTCACCGGCATTCTCTGTGGCAAGCTTGGTGATAAGCCTCCCAACATTTACGGGTGGAATTTCCACAACCGTTGAAACTAGTATTCATTAGTGTTTTATGAAGGGTTTTGAATAAAAGACTATCGAATACATGAATTGAGTCCTTAAAATTTTAAGTAAGTCAAAAATAATAATTATATATAAGACGCGGAAGAAAGTCTTTCTTCGGCACGCCCTTGCAGACGCAGCCTTGTCATAATGCTCATAGAGTTTTGCCCGTATATAAGAAGCACAGGGCAAATAATTAATGCCATGTATGGTTAAGATATTTTTAAAATAAAGAAGTTTTTCATACAACACCTTAGTTTTCGACCGATCGTTTTTATGGCAGCCATATGATAAAGTGGTCCGATCTTAATGGATTTTGCATTTATATGCACACATGCTCCCCATAGTAAAACTAATAAAACCCGAGCTTGGTCAAGATATCTTGATAAACATAAAAATTTTTCATTCAACTTAATTTTCAACCGATCGTTCCTTTAGCAGGTATATAATTTAGTCGATTGT
Organism: Drosophila kanekoi; assembly: GCA_037075305.1. Lineage (NCBI taxonomy): Eukaryota > Metazoa > Arthropoda > Insecta > Diptera > Drosophilidae > Drosophila > Drosophila kanekoi. The sequence goes on along the minus strand of JBAMCE010000402.1, from coordinate 38,966 downwards.
GATCCCTAGGTATTTATAGGCTAGCACCTGCTCTAAGAACGCGCCTTGGAGAAGTGTTCCGAGGCAAGAGTCCTTGCGCAGAGTGTGAGTGACCGTTTCAATTATTTCGGGTTCACCAAAATATTCTACCTACGAACCCAATTTTCTCCGGGGTATCCAGCATCCTTCTAAGGATGCACCTTTCCAGAATCATGCCTGAGGAAAGAATGAATCGGGGATGCAGCCGGACGAAGTGAATAATGGAAATATAAAACAGAATGCAATTAACTCAAGCCACAACTTCTGTGGGATGTTAATAAAAACTTTGACAACTTTTGTAACTATAACGCTTAGGAATGATTTTATTGGTTTGTATGATCTCTTGTTCTGGCGTTCAACATAAATCTGCTTCGTAGTAAAAGCAAACCGTATACACACGTGCAAGCTCAGCATTATTGGGCTCGACAGGTCCTAATACCACATATGTTATCACCCCTGTGATATCACCTGTAGGAGTGCCAGTGGGCTCTATATTAGAACCTGTACCAGTCAGCGAAACCGATTCAGCCGCGTTAGCTTCTAGCCTTAAAGGTCAACCTACGCTCTATATATCCCAAATTGTTAAAATCAATATCGGTGCCTCTTTGACCCTACCAACTGCTATTTAATCTTCCGCACCATCAGCTAACTGAACTGTTGTTGCCCTTTGTTAGAAAGTTTTTGTGTCCCGGCTTTCCTCTTACACAACTTGCGATTCATTGGCTGCTTATATATATTATATTACTAGGAAATCTTCTGCTGGCGTATCTATATCTAAATTAAATTTGTCCACTTCTCGTGAAATAGCATCATTCAAAATTAATTTTTCTCTTGATTGTTTGTTATCCTAAGTTAAGGCCACCTCATACGATTGCTCGCGAGTTTAAGCAAAGAAGAGTGAAACCAGCCCCTGTCATCCAAGCTCCTACCGTTTTGCTGCAAAAAACTAATTTCGTCTTCCGATCTAGTTTCTATTCTTTATGAGACTGTCAGAGGTCATATTTCTCAGAGTTAAAATCTTTTAATTGCTATCCGATCTTTTAACAGCTTCGATTCGGATATAGTAGCGGCTTCAGAAGCATGGTTTAATTCAACCAAATCTGCCTGGAAGTTCTGTCGAACAAATTCATTGTGCTTAGAAATGATCGGCTGACTCGAGGTGGGGTATAATATAATATAATATATTATGTACCTTACAGATTGCATGCTAGACCATTCGTTGTTTCAAATCAATTAAATTTCTAATCACTTGATCTTGTATTTTTCAGCCATTACCTTATTGCTCATGTGTCCAGGTCCCCTCCTTTATCTGTTCTTGAGGATTTATATCTTCCTATTTTAGAGGTTGCAATTTTAATTGCAGTCCTCTGTTACTTATTATCAGCTACCAATTCGCTCAGCCATTGCTTTCGCAAGAAAACTATTCCTTCCTTAATCAACGTATTTATAAATAGTCTTTTTTATATGAGTCGGTTGACATATTTTATATATATATTTATATATATACAATATATATATATATATACAATGGGTTATATATATATTGTATATTGTATATATATATATATATATAATATATATTACCTCTGGACAGGACTCTCTCCTAGCAGCAACCTAGTGACACCTGCGCATTTTCTACTATTGATGCTGATATTCTAATGCCCATGTTTTGAAGCTACCCAGGTATTCTTTTAACGCCTCTGTTGCAGAGCCTATTAGAGGACTCCTGTTCAGCACAGCAGTGTCATCTGCATACGTGGCAATAAGGATATCATATATTGTGTAGAGAGTGGGACCAAGGACACTGCTTTGTGGGAAGCATATGGGTCGATTTGTCGAAATTTCACCATCGACGTCTGTCCTTCAAGAAGCTTCTCACTAAGTGGAATAATTGTAGCGTTAAGAGGCTCTTTAATTTTCTGAGAAGTCCAGGATGCCATACTCTTTCAATAGGCTTCTTGAATATCCAAGAACACTGCCACAACATATACTTTGTGCTCCATGGCTTCCAGTGCAAAATTGCCCACTCGGTTTAGTTGCTCCGGGCTTGCGTGACGTTTTCGAAAGCTAAACTGCCAGTGTCACGCTTGAAAGCTGCAAGATCCGGTTGAGAATAATACATAAAGAGAGAAGAATACATACATACAGAGCTGCGCACATAAGTAATATGATGCCGCTTTGGTATGCCAAGACAGCGTGAAACTTTTGACCACGGATAACCGCTGATCTTGCATTTTAGCCGCTTCGAGAATGAGCGCCCTTATGTATGACTACATCCGCTCCCTCTCTCTTTCTTTGTAGCTGTTAACCAATAACAGCATATGTACATATATGTATCCATAGGCTAAGCCCTTTATTTTGAAAAAAATCATTCTCACGAAATAACTTAACCGGCAAAGACGTGCTTAAATGAACTTTTTATAATGCTAACATTACATGGCGAACGACAACAACAAGCAGCATTAATTAAGATTATATTACAATTTTGTATAAATTGTAATGACGCTATGACCACTATGTTGTGTGCGTCAAGGTAAAGTACAACCTGAAAAAATGTACGACATATTAGAGAGGAGATCACATCTTTGATTGAAGAAAGGTTATGTAATAGACACAAGCACAATGGCCATCTGCCGAAATATAATATTAAAAATAAGACACCCGAAAATATTATTTAAAAAAAACCCGCAAAAGATATAATACATACAACATAATGAAAATATAAAATTAATTTAAGATTTGCAACAATTTTCAAAATTTAAATTGAAATGGGCTCAAACGAGTCTAAGGTTGAAGAATCAGCCGCAAATGTAATCAATAATGTAAAAGTTATCAATCATAAAGAAAATTTAGAGAATATTACAATTTTGCTAACTAGCATTAAAGGTGTATGCAATGCATACAAAGAAAATTAAGAAACGATATATTAGTAGTAGTCAAGCTTACGCATAGAGATGAGTCAGATTTTCGTACTCGAGCACTAAGATTTCATGAAGGTGTATGATTTTGAATACGAATACACGGACATGTTCAATACTCCTATGGGTCCATTGATACATTGTTAAAGAAACGAAAAGGGAATCATACTAAGTACGTTGCCATATGTCTCAGTAAAGAAGAATAATGAAGAATACCCAATTTTGGGACCAGCAACGATACTAATGGTGCGAGTGTATCGATAGGCATTTATTATAATAATATGGAATGGAGTTTATTAGTGAAAAATATCAGTGAATTCAAAGATCAGCTTGAACAGTCACCTAAATACATTAATAAAGGCATACCTATAAAGGTAGATACACTAATATACCATATACAAATATTGATAAAACAATATGACGATATAGTACTAACATAAGAACATGCCAAACAATATCTTAAAGTCATACAATCTCAAAATACAATATTGGTATTAGACAGAATATCGAAATAAATGTCCCAGAAGATCTATTTTTACCAGCAAGCTTTGAACCAAACCAGCTCCAATATCTAAATGAGTCTAAGCCAATTACCGATATAAATATTGATAGCGACATTGAGACACTGGAAGAACATAAAGAATCCACCATACCAGAAAAGGTATCCTTCAATACGGAATACAATTTTCGTCTAAAATCCTTGAATTTTACGGTAAAAAACTGTCATTAAATAATTTTTAACAGCTATAAGGCTTGTTGAACGAACAAAAGGCAACCAAGAGGATTTGGCTGTAGAAAGTCAAAACTAATTGGCACAATACTATACAAATGCTAAGACGAGACAACAATCTCTGGTATTATTAATATATGAAAAGGTTGCGTCAAAGGTGAATCCACTGACGTGATTAAGGCAAAACGGACAAGAAACAGGCAAAACAGCAGCTCAATATACAGCTGAAATTGATAATTTGCGTGAGCAACTCGAGGCAGCTAATATTGACGATGGCCTAGACCCGGATAGTGCAGAGAAATTCTCGACTAAAGAATCGATATCTGTAATGACCAAAAATTGCGAAAATGGAAAACAGGCATAGCATTTACTCTCAGAGAGTGTTTCTCAGTTGAGAGTGATTGATGTGTTTTACTTGTGCTCCAAGAATTTTATATATTTTTGCGCTTTATTTTAAAAGCTTTTATAACTTGTGCAAAGTGTTATCTGTTGTGCAGCGTAAGTCCGTTAAATATTGCATTATTGCATATTGCATAAATCGCGCTCTCGCAAATTTTTGCTGTTGCTTTTCGCTCCAAACAATTTGATTGTGTACGAATAGTTATTTTTTTAAAGTTAACTTGCTCTTCTTTTGTGCACCGTTTTTTGTTTTGCTCTGCGCTCTCGCAACTTCTGCTTATTTTTTAACGTTCATAGAAATTATGTCATGCTGTAAGAAACCTTGCATGTCAAGCGGGCTGATGATTCTGCACAGCCTCAATTTATTAATTGCTTGTGAGAATATGATGCATGTTAAGTGTGCAGGTCTCGTTTCAAGTTGGGTAAAGTTTTCGGTTGCTTAGCAAATACAAATTCAAATACAATCGCCGGTTAGAGCCTCAAGTCCTGTATTTGCCCTCTCCCTCTGTCCGTACACCTACGCCCTTTTTGTCAATGCCGAGCAACTTGGATTTATCTCCAATGTTGTCTTTTTCGCCTTCTCCGAGCGACTGACCAATAATTACCCCTGTTTGGCCCAGTTAGCCAAACTGCTTCAGCCCCGTCAGTTCCTGGACGCAAACGTAGACCTGCGCGAAATCTAGCCCAGATTGTGAATAAAAATCATGGTGCCTTTTCAGCCCCACCAAATCCGGTTTTACCTGCAGCCCCATCATCTCCTACCTTAACTGTTGTTGCCCCTCGTAGGCAAGTTTTTGTGTCTCGACTTTTGTCTGACACCATTTCTGAGTCATTGGCAGCCTATATTGCTAGCAAATCTTCTGCTAGCGTGCCAATTAACAAATTTAATTTTGTCATTCCTCGTGAAATATCAATATTCAAAATAAATATTTCACATGATATGTTACCAATCATTTGCGATCCCAAATTTTGGCCTCCACACATGATTATTCACGAGTTCAAGACAAAAAAGCGTAACCAGCCTGTCACCCTTTCAGTCCCTTCAATACAGGGTACTATTTCTGCCCCTAAAAACTAACTTCATCTTCTGACCAAATTTCTATTTATTATCAGAATGTCAGAGGTCTCATTTCCAATCCTTATAATCTTTTCATGGCCAGCATTTCCTTCGATTCGAATATAATCGTATTTTCAGAAACATGGTTTAATTCAACCATATCTGATTTTGAGGTTTTTTTGAACAATTTTATTTTGCATAGAAATGATCGGCCCACTCGAGGTGGTGAGGTATTTATGGCCGTTAAAGCCACTCTCCAGTCAGTCTTTCTGTTTTAGTACGGTGTTTAAGGTGTCTTCTCCTACACCGAATATCTATATTACATGCTCTTATGTTCCTTCTTCTTCTGTTATTCAAGTTTATTTGAAACATGTTACTTGTATTAAAGAAGTTTCTTCACATGTGCGAGATAATGACCTATTTATGGTGTTGGGCGATTTTAATTTGCCGAATATCTCTTGGTCATTATTAACTGACGAAAATGATCTAGTGCCCTCAGCACAGCACGGCTTTATTAGATTGCATGGTAGACTTTTGCTTGTGTCAAATAAATTCAATTTTCAATCATTTGAATAAAACCTTGGTATTTGTTAATGATCCTCCCTACGGATGTATATCATCCTACTTTAAAGGTTACAATGTTTAATTGCAATCCTCTCGTTTTACATTCATCAGCTACTTATAAGCCGCGCCGTTGCTTTCGCAAAGGGAACTATTCCTTGCTTAATCAACGTATTCATGCAATCGATTGCTCTTTTTTATATTACGCGGCTGATATGAATATTTTTTTTATAATACCTTGAACTCCATCTTAGATGTTAGCATTCCTGATTCAATTCCCTGAATTGCTTCTTCAAAGCCAGCCTGGTTCACCCCCAGACTATCAAACCTTCAAATAAAGTCTAAATATTTTAAAAAGTTTAAAAGGTCTGGATCGAAAATGAACTTGGCCAAATATTCCATAGCCAAGTCGAACTTCTTTCTTCTTTATTCTCAGTGCTATGAGAATTATCTTTCTCGTTGCAAAATGCAATTTTCCCAAAACCCGAGACAGTTTTATAATTTTGTAAACTTGAAGCGTAAATCTTCAAGTTTGCCATCTTCTTTCTCTCGGATAGAAAAAGCCAGCAATGATTCCGATTATGCTTACCTCTTTGCTAAGTTTTTCCAATTGTCTACTCAAGGAGTGTAGTTCTTCCCTTTTTGGTCCATTGCTAATGCTTTTTAATCTATCTCTTTTCTGTCTTTCCACCTCTTTGGAAATAATCTTATATCATAACTCTCCACAAGAAAGCTGGAAAGTCTGATATACAAATTACAGGGGCATTGCAAAACTGTCCGCTAGCCCCCAATTATAATCACTTCGAATTTGCTGCATTTCTGCAAATCTGAGTTTACTTCCTTGGTAAATTATGCTTTCATTTCGAAAATGCAAACTGTTGTCATTTACACAGACTTCAGGTGGACTCTGTCCACCATGACATCTTACTTTTAAACTTGACCGATTAGTTTTCCCTGCATCTCTTTTGCGTTGGATTAGTTCTCATTTAAAAGGTAGGACCTAAAGAGTAATGCTGAGACAGACTACCTCTAAACAGGATAACGTTACTTCTGGTGTTCCTCAAGGTAGTCATCTTGGTCCTTTACTCTTTACTATTTTTATAAACGATCTCCCCTCGGTTATTTCACATGCCCGGGTACTTATGTATGCGGATGATGTGAAACATATTCTATCATACACTTATCCACTACATCATTCTCGCCTACAAGACGATTAGAACGCTATGCAACTTTGGTGTTCGGCCAATCAATTGCATCTAAATTGTTCAAAGTGTATGTTTATGACCTTCAATTGCACTAAAACTTATCTTGTCAGCTATACAATTGACAATACTCCATTGCAACGTATTCTAACAGTTAAGGAACTAGGCGTTCTTTTTGATTCTAAACTCAGCTTCAATCTACATATAGATACAATCGTTAATGAGGCAAAAGGTGTACTTCAATTCATTAAACAATGGTCTAAAGATTTTAACGATCCTTTTATTACGAAACTTCTGTACATCTCTCTTGTTCGCCCTATCCTTGAATACTGCTCTTGCATCTGGTCTCCGCAGTATAACAATAGCCAGGATCGTTTTAAATGTCTTCTTGCCTTACGAGGTTTAAATTGGGACCCTAATCTGCCATCTTACTCCAGCAGACTGCTCCTTCTTAATCTTCCGTCGTTAACCAACCCTAGAAGAATTCTCGGTGCTGTCTTCCTACATAAGTTTATTGATGGCGATATTGATTCTCCTTTTCTGTAAGGGCGTCTTCAATTCTCTGTTCCGTCCAGACCAACCAGAAATTATCGCCCTTTATCCTATCTACCTGCACAACAGACTACGCTATGCACAATCGTTTTCGCGTGCTATGTAAAAATTACTATAGTTTGCATCAAATTTTCTCTACCGAACTTTCTCTACCCCTAATAAAATCGTTGCTTTCAAGATACCTTCGGGAAGTCACGGAAGTCCCAGCTATGAGCAGGGGTATAGCTTGCCGGACCGTCTATAAATTTTCCCCCACCGGGTCGGTGATTTCCCATTACTATCTCTCTATCCTATCTACCTAACATTCTATATATCTTGTACAATTATTAATATATATGTAGATATATCTACTATATTAATTACTTATTTCTTTCATTTTCTCTATTTAATTAATTTCTTAATTAATATAGTAAATTACGATTATTTTACTTACTTTATTTTATAAATTTTACTAAAGAACACTGTTTTCTATACTAACACCCTTCTTCTTAGTTGTAGGATTTAATAGCGTCCCCGACAAAATTAACTGTGAAAAGGGGCACAGCTGGCCGGACTGGCAAATAAAACACCTCCATCGGTCGGTGATGTTATTAGAAAATTGTGAACTCTAACTAGGCTTTTAGCATTAGATTTTCATAATATATGTATATTGTATTGAGTAATTAGGAAGACACTCGTTTTGTCGATAATAAATAAATAAATACTGGTGGAGACATATCCCTATTAAAAGAAAATATTGATATATTTGAAAATGTTAATTCAAACATATCAACCCAAATATTTGGAATTGGTTCAGTTCAGGTTCAGGTTCAGTTTTCTCTAAAGGTTTAGCATTCGTAGAATTATCTACCGGAAAATATGTCATTCCGCACGACTTTCACATAGTCGGAGAAGGTTTTCTAATACCTAGCGATGGCATTATTTGTATAGACTTCTTTAAAAATTATAATTGCCAATTAGATTTCACACAAACATGTGATTCTCTAATACTTCGGCCTAATAATTTAAATTAGCCAATAAATTTACCAATAATTCACACTTGTGATAGTAATGCTACAATACTTCCAGATCGTTCTGAAGTAGTCCGCCAAATTAAAATTCTTTCAACAGAAGAGAATATTTTCATTCCCAATCAAGAAATTGATTGATTCATCGAAAACACAATTTCCAATAATCAACAAACTTTTGTCCGAATATTAAACACCACAAGTTCAGTAAAAATAATAAAACTTAATGACATTAAATTAGAAAAGCTAAGTGACTAAGAAACAGTCCATGAAATTAGCAAAGATCGTCAAGAAACGGTGATGAAAAAATTAAAAAATAACTTTCCGCCATTATTTAAAATAGAATTAAAAGATCTCTGCACCAAGTACACAGACATATTAGGACTCGAAACCGAATCAATAACGACCAACCATTTTTATAAACAAGAACAAAAAGATACTGAGCCAGTGTACATTAAAAATTACAGAATTCCACATACTCATAAAGAAGATAATAAGCAAGTCGAAAAATTTATTCTACAGAAAATTGTAGAACACTCTGTATCAGAATATAATAGTCCGATTCTTCTAGTACCATAGAAAGTTCTATCAGGATCCGATACTTAGAGATGGCGATTAGTTATAGACTATCGTCAAATAAATAAAAAATTACTATCATATAAATTTCCACTTCCTAGAATAGATAATCTTCTTGATCAACTAGGCAGAGCAAAATACTTCTCATGCTTAGATTTTTCCACCAAATAGAATTAAAAGAATAGTCCAGATATATAACGTCTTTTTCAACGAGCAATGACTCATATCGTTTTACACGATTACCTTACGGTATAAAAATAGCGCCAAATTCTTTTCAAAGTATGATGACAATCGATGTCTCTGGATTAGATCCGTGACAAGCATTCATGTATATGGATGACTTAATAGTCATCAGGTGTTCCGAAAACCACATGTTCAAAAATTTAACAATTGTTTTTGACTTATGTAGGAAACACAATCTCAAATTACATCCAGAAAAATGCTAATTTTTCATGTACGAAGTAACTTTTCTAGGTCATAAGTGTATAGATCAAGGTATTCTGCCAGATGACAAAAAATATGATGTCATTGAAAAATACGCAGTCCCTACGAACGCTGATAGCGTTAGACGATTCGTTGCACTTTTCAATTATTACAGACGTTTCATGAAAAATTTTGCAAACTATTCACGTCACTTAACAAGATTATGCAAAAAGAATGTAAAATTTGAATGGACTAATGAATGTCAAACAGCATACGAATATTTTAAGAAAGCTCTAATGATCTCCCGATCTCAGCAAAGAATTTTGCATAATAACAGAACAAGAATTAGCAGCAATTCATTGGGCAATAACCCATTTTCGACCATACATATAGGACAACATTTCACTATAAAAACAGACCATAGACCGCTAACATATTTATTCTCAGTGGTAAATCCAAGTTCAAAACTAACTATAATGAGTTTAGATATAGAAGAGTATAACTTTACTGTAGAATATTTAAGGGGAAAAGATAACTTTGTTGCAGATGCGTTATCTAAAGAAAGAAGAGGAAATTTGCCAACGCAAAACCTTTATAAAGCTTCTCAGCCCAACGTATATGACGTGATCAAAAATGACAATGTACCAAAAATAGTGACCTTGCACATAACAAATATGTGATGGCTTTTGAGGCATGACAAAAAGATTGTTGCAAGTATTGAGATTAGCGACTTTTATACCAATGGTACATTAGGTTTATAGCCTCTGTCCACTGAACACATTTCTTACACACAAAATGTCACTTTTTTGCAAAATGTGTAAAACGCGGCCTGTACGCTTCATGTTTTTTGCGATGATTTATCAAGATTTTAATCGATGTTGCGAAAAATGTGAAAGTATCATAATCATAAACAGCTGATATATCAACAAAGGTAAGCGGTAACTTTAAATAAGGTATTTAAAATTAAAATAATCCCACAGCTTTAAGAATTTAAACAATGCGAAATGTCGAAAAGAGTCCCTAAAATGGAGCCCTTACTTCGAGAGCTCATTATTTGAATTTTGGAAAAAAAAACTTTGCTGCGCTTATGTAAATTAAAGATACTCGATCTGCTATTTACTTAAAGAAGCGGTACTTTTCCCACTCACATCTTACCGACAACCGGTGGGAAACCAATGGGTGAAATTTAAAAATGTGACATTTCCTAAGCTAGTGTACAGAAGATGTGATGTCAATTTTTCCAAAGGCTTATAAAAGAAGCCGGCATATTTGGAATCAGCCAACTCAAAGTGGTACCGATCGAAAGATCTTTGAATTAACTTCAATTGATGCTTTAAACAAATGGGCAATAAATATCTTAAAAAACAAAAGAGAAGCGCTTCTCAAGCCGGTGACACAAATAGAAAATGAAAAAGAAAAAGAAGCTATACTGTCTACATACCATGATGATCCATTCAAGGAGGTCATACAGGCTTGATTAAAAATCTAGCGAAAATCAACAGACACTACTATTGGAAAAATATGACGCTTCAAATAAAAGAGTACATACGTAGATGTCCTAAATGCCAAAAGTCAAAAACAATGACACATACGAATATAACGAATGTGCTATCACATTGATATGCGATTTAACAAAATATCTTGTAGCTATTCCAGTACCAAATAAATCGGCTATTACCGTTGCAAAAGCAATATTTGCATCTTTTATTCTGAAGTTCGGTCCAATGAAGACGTTCATTTTTTGGGCATGAGAACAAAATATAAAAATTGTGTTATTACTGACTTTTGCAAATACTTAAGAATAGACAACTTAACGTCTACAGCATACCACCAACAGACAGTAGAAACTGTAGAGAGAAGTTATAGAACTTTCAATGAACACGTTCTTATATATCAGTTGATAAAACTGATTGGGATGTATGGCTTCAATATATTGGCTATTGTTTCAACACGACCCCTTCTATGGCACATAACTATCGTCCATATGAATTAGTTTTCGGCAAAAGCAATTTGTCAAAATACTTTAATAAAATAGATAATATCGACCCTATATATAATATAGACGACTATCCTTAAGAAACAAAGTTTAGATTAGAACAGGCATACAAAAGAGCTAAGAAAATGTTAGGAAAACATAAGGCTAAGAGTAAATAATATTATGATAATAAGGTTATAAATTTTAAATTAAAAATAAGTGAAGGTTTTGTTAGGAAACGATACTGGCCACAAACTATAACCAGTTTATGATGTAATAGAAATAGAAGACAGAGATAATATTATAATAAAAGATAGAAAAGGTAAAGAACAAAAAGTTCATAAGGATAGTTTAAACATGTGCAATAAATAATACTTACAAATTTTGTTTATAAATTCGAATTCAAAAAAATATACATCGGCCTGATCAGCCATCTTAAACGAAAAAAAATAAACAAATTATTATAATGAATTTTAAATTTTTATATATTTGTATTTCAAACTTTTATATTTTCATACATTTTAATCAATTTTTAAAATTCATGTTATTTTTAATCATTTTAAAACATTTTAAAATTTTATATAAAGCAAAACAAAAATGTTATTATAATTATATTCATTAAATAACAACGCATTATTATGTTACTTTATTTCTTTAAAAAGGGAGGTGTCGTGTATTTATAAATATAATACATAAATCAACTTGTAACTCTTTTTGGCAAGTATAAACAAATATAAAGACTCAAGCGCATAGCATAAATATAATCGTGTATATGTATGCACCTACACATGCATATACATACACACCGAGCTGCGCACATAAGTAATATAATGCCGCTTTGGCATGCCAAAACAGGGTGAGATCGTTGACCAAAGATAACCTCTGATCTTGCATTTGAGCCGCTTCGAGAATGAGCGCCCATATGTATGAGTACACCCGCTCTCTCTCTTTCTTTGTAGCTATTAACCAATAACAGCATAAGAACATATATATATCCATAAGCTAAGCATATGCCCCTAATTTTGAATAAAATCATTCTAATGAAATAACTTAACCACCACAGACGTGCTTAACTGAACTTTTTATAATATCGTAATAATGATAACATTACACAGGGGTGATGGTCTGTTCTCCTCTACGTCTGTAAGCTGTTTCTCTGGTTAAGAGAGAGTTCCAAATTTGTGGAAAGTGTTCTAATCGTAGAATGCTGTCGAGCAAAAGAACTATGAAGAGCAGCGCTCTAATAGAAAGAAATTGTATAGTACTACTGTCCAACAGTTCCTCGCCTGCGAATTTTTTTACCTTAAATTTTCTTTTAACTCCGGCAGAGTAACTGGGTTAGAGAGCGGTGACATTTGGAAGTCCAGCGACTCCTTGACATTTTGTAAGAGAACATTGACTTGGTCCTTAGGAAGTTGCATGACGCTGGTATAAAGGTAACTGAAGAACAAATTTTTCAAGAAAAACGTAGGGAACTTGGTCTTCATTGTTACAAGAGGAGGTAAAAATATATAAGAAATACAAAACTAAAAGCCACCCGCAACTTTAATCAGTCTCCAAACATTTTTGTTTAGATAAAGGTGTTTCATAAAAAACGATGTATATATCTAAACCTCTTACAGAGTTACTGAAAGGTGAAAAGGGAAAGGTTTTAAAAACTATCTACATATCTAAGCATCTTACACAGTTACTGAAAGGTGGTAATGGAAAGGTTAAGACAAACCAATCAAATAAAGTCAAAATAAAAATGACAGTACAACATATAGAAATATTTAACAAATTAAAAAACATCCCGATATCCAAGGATGGGATGTTAAGATACCCTGACTTCGCAAAGCATTTTGATCTGACAACTGACGTCTCAGAACATGGTCTGGGAGCTGTGTTGTCCCAAGAAGGTTGTCCGATCAAATGATCTCAAGAACATTACGGGAAAGCAAGCTAATTTTACGCATAATTTACGAGATATCTTAGCAATTGTTGAACTTCCGGAAATACCGGAGCTGTACATGTTTACCGATCACCAACCCTGACATTTGCGGTATTTGCAGGCTAATGATAAAATAAAATCCTGCAAAGCTTTATTGACGAGCATAATATGTTACAAGCCAGGCAAGAAAAGTAAGTGACTTTTGTGTTCTTAATTCATCTTTATTTAATTCAGGTAATTTCACAAGTAGTGTGTTCAGCTATTTCATCATAAGAGAGTGATGCTAGAGAGCGCAATTCAATTGGGCGATAACTTACATGCTAAGAATATATATATCGATAGTAGCTTAAATTAAAGTCATACATAACATTTCTTCCCCTTCTAAGGGACTGGTGAGAATATCCTTTTTGGTTTAATTACTCGAGTCGAGCGACGTACACTTTGCTCTGTTCGCATTGGTGTTTCTATTGGTGTTGACGATCCCCGTAACATTGGCGATCCCCTTGGTGCTGATATAAGTTCGTCTTGATTTAGTGAACTATTATTATCAGTTGTGCGCAAAGCTTTCGGTGTTCTGAGGCTATCATTTTCATCGGCATGACCACCCTGCCTGTTGTCGGTCGTTACATCTGATCCAATGCTGTACTCCCTTGGTCTCTGCTCTGTTGTGTTATGAGCAGGTGGTGAATCTCTAGTTTTGCTGATGTTCACTGCTGTGTAGTAAGGTGTCTTTTCTGGGTTCCTTCCCTCTATGTTTTGTTGTTGTTGTCTTCCGTCCTTCCACCCTGTGCCTCGTATCTGATTGATATGTCTTTTATGGTATTTATTGTTGTGTCGAATTTCATAATGCAGGTCACCCAAACGTCTTACGATCTCTCCTCGTATCCACTTATCCATTCTCGGGTTTCCAGAAATGAAGTAAACTACATCCTTAACATCAAATTGGCGCCACGATTGCTTGCATTTTAAAAATTGTTTTGTTGACACCTTTTCCTTGGTGGTTTCTGGTCTGATCAAATCCAGTCGTGTACGTAATTTTCGACTCAAGAAAAGTTTCGCTGGGGCTTCGCCAGTTGTGCTATGCGGAGCGTTTCTGTATTGCTGTAAGAATTCGTTTACGTTTCTTTTAAGTGTCTTGGGTGTCGTTCCCATTGCCTTTAGCGCACTTTTTACCGTTTGGACATTTCTTTCTGCTTGACCGTTCGTTGCGGGGTGATAGGGTGCTGATAACTTGTGGTATTTGACGCCAACAGATGTGAGGTATTGCTTAAATTCGGCCGAAGTGAAATTTGTCCCGTTATCGGACACTACCATTAGGGGAACGCCATACCCAGCAAATAAATCATCTAGTAATTCGCTTGTTGTTGTTGCCGTAATTGACTTTGTGATCTTAACGTCCAACCACTTTGAGTATGCATCCGTAACAATCAAAAGCATCGCACCTTCAACTGGTCCCGCGAAGTCGATGTGAATGCGCTCCCATGGCGCCTTAGGGTATTCCCAATAGTGATCTGAGCATTTTGGAGGTCGATGCGCATGTTTTGCACAGAACTCGCATGTTCTTGCCGCATTCTCGATGTCCTTATCGATTCCTGGCCAGTAGACAAAAGAGCGTGCAATACCCTTCATTTTTACTATACCCAAGTGGGCCCTGTGTAGTTCGTCCAGAATCAGTTTTTGAAGTTTAGTCAGGATAACCACACGATGTTCGAAAGTAATGCAGCCAGATGATATCTCATACTTGCACTCTGGTGGTTTGTATCCATTTCTTGTGAGACATTGGCCGCTCTCCAGTATTTGCAGGATTTTGCCCAAATGCTGGTCTTTTCTAGTTTCTCGAGCAACCAGCGAAGCTGTAACTGGAAGCTGATTTATTTGTCGTATTATAAAACTATCGAATTCGTCTCGATTTGCTGTCTTAGAATGGATACCATTACTCGTGTTGAGTGGTAATCGGGAAAAGTAGTCAGCATTTACATTTTCCTTTGATGTTTTGGTAGTTACTGTGAAATTGAAGTTGCTTAAAAAATCTGCATAGTTTGCCATCCTAGAGATGCATAGCGTCGGTAGTGATTTAGTAGGGTGTAAAATTTGTGCGAGTGGTTTGTTATCGGTAACCAATGTCCAACTTCTGGCGTATAAGAATTTGAAGAATCTTTGTACCGCCCATACAATTGCTAGAGCTTCCTTGTCGATTTGTGTATATCGCTGTTCTGTGGGACTCATTGTACGGCTTGCGTATGCAATTGGTCGTTCGCCACCATTTTCCAAGCGATGCGATAGTACAGCGCCTATACCAATTTTGCTGGCGTCCGTTGCTAGCACTAATGGAAGTGTTGGGTCATAAGGCATCAGCACCTGCGGTGAAACTAGAATTTGTTTGATTCTGTTGTAAGCTAATTCCGTCTCTTCGGACCAGTGGAATTGTCGTCCTTTGAGTATATCACGCAGCGGTCTTTCCAAGGTTGACAGATTTGGTATGAACTTTGAGTAGTAAGCTGCTTTCCCAAGAAACAGCTGCACGTGTTCGATTGTAGATGGTTTCGGTGCTTTTAAGATGGCCTCAATATGTTTAGTTGATTTATGTATGCCTTCTGCGTCAATCTTGTGTCCCAGAAACTCAACCGAAGATGCGGCGAATACACATTTGGATTTGTTCAATTTAAATCCCAGGCTCTGTAATTTTTCTAATGTTGCTTCTAAGGTTCTTAGCAACTCATCAACATCTTTTGCAAATATTAGAATATCGTCAAAGAAGTTACGTACGTTAGGAATATTTTTCAGTGCGGTCTCCATTGTTCTCTGCCAAATTGCCGGTATGTTCGCTGCTCCGTACACTGCCCGAGTCGGTCGAATGAGCCCGTGTGTTGCCGTATTCAATGTCAGTACGTGTGCGAATTCTTCATCAATGCGCAAATGTGAATATGCATCAGTTACATCCAAGTGTGCGAACACTGTGCATCCTTTCATTTGGTTAAATATATCCTCTGTCCTCGGAATCGGATGCTCATCGATGATCATCTGAGCATTTACGGTCGGCTTGTATTTGCCAGTGATTCGTATGCCTCCCGTTTTCTTCGTTACCACATGTGTTGTGGATGCCCATTCTGAGTAATCAACTCGTTTGTAGAAGCCTGCAGCAATTTTTGCGTCGATCTCTTTCGCATAAGAATCACGCAGCGCGAATGGTACATCTCTTGCGCGAGCAAAAATTGGTTTCGCGTCCGGTTTTAGGTGCACCTTAATAGCTGGTCCTTTGAAGGTTCCTGCTGCAGAGTCGAATATCGCATCAAATTTTGTTAGTATTTGCTCTAGTTGTGTCCTCTTATTCGTAGTCAGTCCCGCCGCTTGTACTGCTATTGTTTTCACCGCGCTTCCTTTCGCCGAGAGCATTTCCAGATCTATATCGTTGGTGTTGCCAGAATTGTTTGTAAAGATCCCAGTAAAATCAATTTCTTTTGCGAATTGGGAGATCCATTCTCGCCCACACAGTGTCTCCAGGTTTCCTTCTACTACATACAGATTTAGTTTTCGTGTAGTCTTTCCATAAGTCACGTTAACAACTGCCCGTCCACAGCAGTTGATCCTATGCCCTGTATAAATCGAAAATTTGCGGTCAGTCTTCTTTAATCGTATTAAAGGTTTAATTTTCCGAAGGGTCTTTTCATTCATTATGCTGCACGGAGCACCTGTATCCAGTTCCATTGGTATTTTTATTCCATCAATCTTCATTGTTATGATTTTTCTACCTATTGACTTGATGGCGTTGGTATTCGGTTGTTGAATAAATTGTATTTCTTCCGGGGCGTCAGAATCTGTTGACTCGGAAATCTGTTTCGTATTGGCTTTACATACCTTACTTATATGCCCTACTTTACCACACACGTAGCATTTCTCGTTTTTGAATTTGCAATCTTTGCGCAAGTGTTGCCCCCCACATCCGTAGCATTTGCTTCCTTGCTTTACTCCACTTAATGGCTTCCTCTTGATTGGTGAGAAGCCCAGTTTGCATGTAGGCTCTGTATCTGTAGCTTGGTTGTCATTAACCGTGTTTGCTGATCGTAATAACAATTCCCTGGAATATGCGGCCTCGTATGCGTCTGCAAATGTTGTTGGCTGTTTTGCGATTACCTCATCGCAAGTGCTGCGATTTTGCATGCCGAAAAGCATTTGTTCTGTTAGCATTCTGTCTAAAAACGAGTCGTACTTGCAAAATGATGCTGCCTGTTTTAAGCGTAGAACAAACGCTGCTAGTGACTCCTCTGGTTCCTGGCGTAGTTGGCGGAATTTGAAGCTCTCTGCGTAAATGTTTCGTTTGCCATCGAAGTGATTAATTAGCACTTCCTTAATCTCGCTGAATTGTAGTGTCTCTGGTTGCCTTGGACTTATCAGAATACGTAGCGCTGAATTCAGTTCAGCTCCCATATGCACCCTTGCATAATGGTGGTGGTCAGCATCAGGAATTTTACTCAGTTGTAGTGCCCATTCGAATCGTTGGAAGTAGTCTTGCTCTGTATAGTCTTCTCCGCCCTTGAAGTTTGGCATTGCAAACGGCGGTACTTTCGTAGAAATGGCTGCCCCACTTGCATTTTGACCTGCTTGTTGCAATGCTGACTGAATGGCGCTAGTCAGTGAACTGATGACCTCTCGTAGTTGTTCGTTAATAATGCTCATTTTGACCACTTCTGACACCACTTTTGTGTTCTTAATTCATCTTTATTTAATTCAGGTAATTTCACAAGTATGCTAGAGAGCGCAATTCAATTGGGCGATAACTTACATGCTAAGAATATATATATCGATAGTAGCTTACATTAAAGTCATACATAACAGTGACGCACAGTCACATGCATCAAAACATAAATTCCCTAGCATCTATAGCCTCGCACAATGCTACAACTCACATTGAGGAATCGCTAATATATACGATCGAACACTAAGATAATCCAGTTAATTGCACCAGGAATTAAATTATAATTGAAGAAGTAGGGTTTCCCTCTGTCAAAACGATCGTGCTTTTCAGTATAAAATGATACTTATTATACGGTCCCCAGATCGGAAAACACTGTTGCAAACATTACATGATATGGTCAACGTAGGGGCTTAATTTAATATCATCATCCCAGAAAAGACCGAGCACAGAGAAATAGTAACAGCTGAGCACAATAGAGTTCAACAAGCAGCGTAAAAAATAAATACCCAGCGATTTGTTTTCCAAAGTATGAACAGATTAGCCATAGAAAGTATTGCAATCTGTATAATCTGTTCACTAAGAAAATATGATAGACATTCAAAAAACCAAGTGCTGGGCGATTTATACACGTTGACGTATCAAATCAATATCAGATAAAAAATAATTTCTGAAGTGGGTCGATCTATTGCTGTGGTTCAACCTACCCCGATCTTGTTTGCCTGTTCCCTAATACACGGACCATTTGCGACGATGAAAGATCGCTAGATCTTAAATATATTCAATATACAATAATATATTATTATCTCTGCCCGCTGAGTGGCCGACTTCTGCTTGTGCGCGCTGAGTGGCCGAAAGGTAGGCAGTGCGGTTAGTTGCGATACCGGAGTTGTAGCTTGCCTAGGAAGGTCCATTTTGCGTAATGGTTTTCTGGATCAACATATTCAAGAATGGTTTTGTTGAGAAAATGTATCTTCTCTCGCGCGTTCCTCATGCTTGCTTCTAGAAGCCTTTTTTTTTTTATTTATTTATTATTATTGGTCGACAAAACGAGTGTCTTCCTCATTATTCAGTATATTATACATACAGTAGATAATGGACTTATATGCTAAAAGCCTAGTTAGAAAACACAGTTCTCTAAATAGCATCACCGACCGATGGAGGTGTTTTATTTGGCAGCCCGGCCAGCTGTGCCCCTTTTCACAGCTAAATTTGTCAGTGACGCTATAAGAGCCTACATCTAAGCTGAAAGGTGTAAGTAGGAAAAAAGTGTTCTTAAGTAAAATTAAAAATAATCTTAGTTTGCTATGTTAATTAATAAAATACAATAAATAGGGAAAAAGAAAGTAAGAAGATTGTTAATAAAGTAAAGACATGTAAGCTAGATAGATATATAGAGTGTTAAGTAGATAGGATAGAGAGAAAAGTAATGGGAAATCACCGACCCGGTGGGGGAAAATTTACAGGCTGTCCGGCAAGCTATGCCCCTGCTCATAGCTGGGAATGGTCGGTGACTTCCCGAAGGTATCCTGAAAGCAACGATTTTATTAGGGGTAGAGAAAGTTCGGTAGAGAAAACGTGATGTAAACTATTATAATTTTTACATAGCACGCGAAAAGGATTGTGCATAGCGTAGTCTGTTGTGCACGTAGACAGGAATAAAAGAGAAAGTTCTCAGTTGAGAGTGATTGACGTGTTTTACTTGTGCTCCAAGATTTTTATATATTTTTGCGCTTCAAACCTGCTTTTTATTTCTAAATTTTGCATTTATGGTGCATTATTTAAAAAGCTCTTATAAATTGTGCAAAGTGCTATCTGTTGTGCAGCGTAAGTCTGTTAATTATTGCATTTATAAAACGCGGCGTCAGTTCCGTGTTGTTGTTATTGCCTGTTTTTGATTCTTTTGCTTTGGTGCTCCCCTGTTCATACACTTGTATGTGCGTGTGTTCGCTGCTGCATATTTCTGCTTGTGTATCGCTCTCTCGCAAATTTTTGCTATTGCTTTTCTTTCCAAACACTTTGTTTGTGTAAGATAATTGTTTTTGAGTGTTTACTTGCTCTATTTTTGTGCACCGTTTTCGTTTTGCTCTGCGCTCTCGCAACCTCTGCTTATCTTTTAACGTTGAAAGAAATTATGTCGTGCTGTAAGAAACCTTGCACGTTCAAGCAGGCTGATGATTCTGCACGCAATTTGTTAATTGCTGGCTGTGTGAGAGTATGATGCATGCTAAATGTGCAGGTCTCACTGGGCGTGATTGCGACAAGATCGCTGCAGTTGCCAAGAAGGGCTGCGGTGGCAGGCGTTGGCCGTGCCCAGATTGCATCAACAAGCAAATTGATTTCTCCAGAATGTATAATTCTGTGAGAAATCAATTCTTAAAATTGAATAATGTTGCTAAGCAGCTGGCGAGTAATTTTGACTCCAGTTTTGAGTTGCTTGCCAAATATAAATTCGAGTCTCCAATCAATCGCCGGTTGGAGCCTCATCTTTTGCAATTGCCCTCTACGTCTGTTCAGACACCTACGCCTTTCATGTCCCAACCTAGCAACTTGGATTTATCTCCAATGTTGTCTTTATCGCCTTCTCCAAGCGACTGCCCAATTACCCCCGTTTCATCCCCTATAGTAGTTACAGTAGATCCCGTACCTGATACTGTCCCAGTTATCCAAACTGCCTCAGCCCCGTCAGCTCCTGGCCGCAAAGATAGACCTGCGCGTATCTTGCCCAGATTGTTAAACACAATAATGGCGCCTCTTTAGCTCCTCCAACTCCTGTATTACCCGCTGCCCCATCAGCACCTACTTTAACGGTTGTTGCCCCTCGTAGGCAAGTTTTTGTGTCTCGACTTTCGTCGGACACCACTTCTGAGTCATTGGCAGCCTATATTGCTAGCAAATCTTCTGCTAGCGTGTCAATAACTAAATTTAATTTCTCCACCCCTCGTGAAATATCATCATTCAAAATAAATGTTTCACATGATATGTTCCCAATCATTTGTGATCCCAAATTTTGGCCTCCACACATGATTGTTCACGAGTTCAAGCCAAAAAGGCGAAACCAGCCTGTCACCCTTCCAGTCCCTTCAATACAGGGTACCATTTCTGCCCCAAAAAACTAATTTCATCTTCTGACCAAATCTGTATTCATTATCAGAATGTCAGAGGTCTTATTTCAAAGCTTAAAAATCTTTTCATGACCAGTACTTCCTTCGACTCGGATATAATAGCCTTTTCAGAAACATGGTTAAATTCAACCATATCTGATATTGAGATATTTTCGAATAGTTTTGTTTTGCATAGAAATGATCGGCCTACTCGAGGTGGTGGGGTGTTAATTGCCGTTAAAGCCACTCTCCAGTCAGAACTTTTTTGTTTTAGTACGCCTACTGACGCTGAGATTGTATCAGTTAAGGTGTCTTTTCCTACACGGAATATCTATATTACATGCTCTTATGTCCCTCCTTCTTCTGATATTCAAGTTTATATGAAACATATTACTTGTATTAAAGAAGTTTCTTCACACGTGCGTGATAATGACCTATTTATGGTGTTGGGTGATTTTAATTTGCCGAACATCTCTTGGTCATTATTCACTGCCGAAAATTATCTAGTGCCCTCAGCACAGCATGATTTTATAGACTGCATGCTTGATCTTTCGTTGTTTCAAATCAATTCAATTTCTAATCATTTGAATAGAACACTTGACCTTATATTTGCTAACGACTACCTTATTTCTAATGTGTCTAGGTCCGCCCCTTTATCTCTTCCTGAGGATGTATATCATCCTACTTTAGAGATTACAATGTTCAATTGTAATCGTCTCATTTCGTGCTCATCAGCCAATAAACCCCGCCGCTGCTTTCGCAAAGGGAATTATTCATTGCTGAATCAGCTTATTTATGCAACCGATTGGTCTTTCTTATATGACTCGGTTGATATGAATACTGCTATTGCTTTTTTTTATAGCACCCTAAACTCCCTCTTAGATGTGAGTATTCCCAAGTCAATTCCTTCGACTACTCTTTCAAAACCACCCTGGTTTACTCCCAGATTGTCACAGCTTAAAAACTTAAAATCTAAATATTTTAAAAAGTTTAAAACGTCTGGTTCGTGTACAGACTTGGCTAGATATTCCATGGTCAAGTAGAACTTCTTTCTTCTGAATTCTCAATGCTATGAGAATTATCTTACTCGTTGTAAAAGGCAATTTGCCCAAAATCCGAGACAGTTTTACAATTTTGTAAACTTGAAGCGTAAATCTTCCAGTTTGCCAACTTCTTTTTCTTTCGGGATGGATAAAGCTAGTAATGACTCTGATTCTGCTAACCTCTTTGCTAATTTTTTCCAATCAACTTACTCCTCTGTCTGTCCTAATAATAATTCTTACCCTTATACTATTTCTTCCTCTAGTTCTATACCTCCTCCTATTATTTCACACTCATCTCTCCTTTTAGCTATAAACTCTTTAAAATCTTCTTACTCTCCTGGGCCTGACAATATTCCTAGTTGTCTACTTAAGAAGTGTAGTTCTTCCCTTCTGTATCCATTGCAAAAGCTTTTTAATCTATCTCTTGAATCTTCTGTCTTTCCATCTCTTTGCAAAGAATCTTATATCATTCCTCTCCACAAGAAAGGTGGAAAGTCTGATATACAAAATTACAGGGGCATTGCAAAACTGTCCGCTATTCCTAAATTATTTGAAAAAATAATCACTTCGAATTTGCAGCATTTCTGCAAATCAGTTGTTTCCCCTGTTCAACATGGATTCGTAAAGAATCGGTCAACTACGACCAATCTGCTTGAGTTTACTTCCTTGGTAAATGATGCTTTTCTTTCGAAAATGCAAACTGATGTCATTTATACTGACTTCAGTAAGGCGTTTGACTCTGTGCACCATGACACTTTATTTTTTAAACTTGACCGAATAGGTTTCCCTCCGTCTCTTTTGCTTTGGATTAATTCTTATTTAAAAGGTAGGACCCAACGAGTAATGCTGAGGCTGACTACCTCTAAACAAGTTCACGTTACTTCTGGTGTTCCTCAAGGTAGTCATCTTGGACCTTTACTCTTTACTCTTTTTATAAATGATCTCCCCTCTGTTATATCACATGCCCATGTACTCATGTATGCGGATGATGTAAAACTTATTCTATCATACACTAATCCCCTACACCATTCTCGTCTACAAGACGATTTGAACGCGATGCATCTTTGGTGTTCGACCAATCAATTGCATCTGAATTGTTCAAAGTGTATGTTTATGACATTTAATCGTACTACACCTTATCTTGTCAGTTATACAATCGACAATACCCCTTTGCAACGTATACTAACAGTTAAGGATCTAGGCGTTCTTTTTGATTCTAAACTCTAGGGCGTCTTCAATTCTCTGTTCCGTCTAGACCAACCAGAAATTACCGCCCCTTATTCCTGTCTACGTGCACAACAGACTACGCTATGCACAATCCTTTTCGCGTGCTATGTAAAAATTATAATAGTTTACATCACGTTTTCTCTACCGAACTTTCTCTATCCCTAATAAAATCGTTGCTTTCAGGATACCTTCGGGAAGTTACCGACCATTCCCAGCTATGAGCAGGGGCATAGCTTGCCGGACAGGCTGTAAATTTTCCCCCACCGGGTCGGTGATTTCCCATTACTTTTCTCTCTATCCTATCTACTTAACACTCTATATATCTATCTAGCTTACATGTCTTTACTTTATTAACAATCTTCTTACTTTCTTTTTTCCTATTTATTGTATTTTATTAATTAACATAGCAAACTAAGATTATTTTTAATTTTACTTAAGAACACTTTTTTCCTACTTACACCCTTCAGCTTTGATGTAGGCTCTAATAGCGTCACTGACAAATTTAGCTGTGAAAAGGGGCACAGCTGGCCGGGCTGCCAAATAAAACACCCCCATCGGTCGGTGATGCTATTTAGAGAACTGTGTTTTCTAACTAGGCTTTTAGCATATAAGTCCATTATCTACTGTATGTATAATATGAATAATGAGCAAGACACTCGTTTTGTCGACCAATAATAAAATAAATAAATAAACTAAATAAATTAATAAATAAATAAGGGGCGGTAATTTCTGGTTGGTCTACGGTTGGTTAACGACGGAAGGTTAAGAAGAAGCAGCCTGCTGGAGTAGGATGGCAACCGAAGATTAGGGTCCCAATTTAAACCTCTTAAGGCAAAAAGCAGAAATTGCTTCTGAACAGATTCAATACGATCCTGGCTATTGTTATACTGCGGAGACCAGATGCAAGAGCAGTATTCAAGGATAGGGCGAACAAGAGAGATGTACAGAAGTTTAGTTATAAAAGGATCGTTAAACTCTTTAGACCATCGTTTAATGAATCCAAGTACACCTTTTGCCTCATTAACGATGGTATCTATGTGAAGATTGAAACAGAGATTAGAATCAAAAAGAACGCCTAGATCCTTAACTGTTAGTATACGTTGCAAAGGGGTATTGTCGATTGTATAACTGACAAGATAAGGTGTAGTACGATTAAATGTCATAAACATACACTTTGAACAATTCAGATGCAATTGATTGGTCGAACACCAAAGATGCATCGCGTTCAAATCGTCTTGTAGACGAGAATGGTGTAGGGGATTAGTGTATGATAGAATAAGTTTTACATCATCCGCATACATGAGTACCCGGGCATGTGATATAACAGAGGGGAGATCATTTATAAAAAGAGTAAAGAGTAAAGGTCCAAGATGACTACCTTGAGGAACACCAGAAGTAACGTGAACTTGTTTAGAGGTAGTCAGCCTCAGCATTACTCGTTGGGTCCTACCTTTTAAATAAGAATTAATCCAAAGCAAAAGAGACGGAGGGAAACTTATTCGGTCAAGTTTAAAAAATAAAGTGTCATGGTGCACAGAGTCAAACGCCTTACTGAAGTCAGTATAAATGACATCAGTTTGCATTTTCGAAAGAAACGCATCATTTACCAAGGAAGTAAACTCAAGCAGATTGGTCGTAGTTGACCGATTCTTTACGAATCCATGTTGAACAGGGGAAACAACTGATTTGCAGAAATGCTGCAAATTCGAAGTGATTATTTTTTCAAATAATTTAGGAATAGCGGACAGTTTTGCAATGCCCCTGTAATTTTGTATATCAGACTTTCCACCTTTCTTGTGGAGAGGAATGATATAAGATTCTTTCCAAAGAGATGGAAAGACAGAAGATTCAAGAGATAGATTAAAAAGCTTTTGCAATGGATACAGAAGGGAAGAACTACACTCCTTAAGTAAACAACTAGGAATATTGTCAGGCCCAGGAGAGTAAGAAGATTTTAAAGAGTTTATAGCTAAAAGGAGAGAGGAGTGTGAAATAATAGGAGGAGGTATAGAACTAGAGGAAGAAATAGTATAAGGGTAAGAATTATTATTAGAACAGACAGAGGAGTAAGTTGATTGGAAAAATTAGCAAAGAGGTTAGCAGAATCAGAGTCATTACTAGCTTTATCCATCCCGAAAGAAAAAGAAGTTGGCAAACTGGAAGATTTACGCTTCAAGTTTACAAAATTGTAAAACTGTCTCGGATTTTTATTATTATTTATTATTTATTAAGATAATTATCATAGCATTGAGAATTCAGAAGAAAGAAGTTCGACGTGACTATGGAATATCTAGCCAAGTCTGTACACGAACCAGACTTTTTAAACTTTTTAAAATATTTAGATTTTAAGTTTTAAAGCTGTGACAATCTGGGAGTAAACCAGGGTGATTTTGAAGAAGTACTCGAAGAAATTGACTTGGGAATACTCATATCTAAGAGGGAGTTTAGGGTGCTATAAAAAAAATAAATAAGCTGATTCAGCAATGAATAATTCCCTTTGCGAAAGCAGCGGCGGGGTTTATTAGCTGATGAGCACGAAATGAGACGATTACAATTGAGCATTGTAATCTCTAAAGTAGGATGATATACATCCTCAGGAAGAGATAAAGGAGCTGTCCTAGACACATTAGAAATAAGGTAGTCGTTAGCAAATACAAGGTCAAGTGTTCTATTCAAATGATTAGAAATTGAATTGATTTGAAACAACAAAAGATCAAGCATGCAGTCTATAAAATCATGCTGTGCTGAGGGCACTAGATAATTTTCGGCAGTGAATAATGACCAAGAGATGTTCGGCAAATTAAAATCACCCAACACCATAAATAGGTCATTATCACGCACGTGTGAAGAAACTTCTTTAATACAAGTAATATGTTTCATATAAACTTGAATATCAGAAGAAGGAGGGACATAAGAGCATGTAATATAGATATTCCGTGTAGGAAAAGACACCTTAACTGATACAATCTCAGCGTCAGTAGGCGTACTAAAACAAAAAAGTTCTGACTGGAGAGTGGCTTTAACGGCAATTAACACCTCACCACCTCGAGTAGGCCGATCATTTCTATGCAAAATAAAACTATTCGAAAATATCTCAATATCAGATATGGTTGAATTTAACCATGTTTCTGAAAAGGCTATTATATCCGAGTCGAAGGAAGTACTGGTCATGAAAAGATTTTTAAGCTTTGAAATAAGACCTCTGACATTCTGATAAAGAATACAGATTTGGTCAGAAGATGAAATTAGTTTTTTGGGGCAGAAATGGTACCCTGTATTGAAGGGACTGGAAGGGTGACAGGCTGGTTTCGCCTTTTTGGCTTGAACTCGTGAACAATCATGTGTGGAGGCCAAAATTTGGGATCACAAATGATTGGGAACATATCATGTGAAACATTTATTTTGAATGATGATATTTCACGAGGGGTGGAGAAATTAAATTTGGTTATTGACACGCTAGCAGAAGATTTGCTAGCAATATAGGCTGCCAATGACTCAGAAGTGGTGTCCGACGAAAGTCGAGACACAAAAACTTGCCTACGAGGGGCAACAACCGTTAAAGTAGGTGCTGATGGGGCAGCGGGTAATACAGGAGTTGGAGGAGCTAAAGAGGCGCCATTATTGTGTTTAACAATCTGGGCAAGATACGCGCAGGTCTATCTTTGCGGCCAGGAGCTGACGGGGCTGAGGCAGTTTGGATAACTGGGACAGTATCAGGTACGGGATCTACTGAAACTACTATAGGGGATGAAACGGGGGTAATTGGGCAGTCGCTTGGAGAAGGCGATAAAGACAACATTGGAGATAAATCCAAGTTGCTAGGTTGGGACATGAAAGGCGTAGGTGTCTGAACAGACGTAGAGGGCAATTGCAAAAGATGAGGCTCCAACCGGCGATTGATTGGAGACTCGAATTTATATTTGGCAAGCAACTCAAAACTGGAGTCAAAATTACTCGACAGCTGCTTAGCAACATTATTCGATTTTAAGAATTGATTTCTCACAGAATTATACATTCTGGAGAAATCAATTTGCTTGTCGATGCAATCTGGGCACGACCAACGCCTGCCACCGCAGCCCTTCTTGGCAACTGCAGTGATCTTGTCGCAATCACGCCCAGTGAGACCTGCACATTTAGCATGCATCATACTCTCACACAGCCAGCAATTAACAAATTGCGGCTGTGCAGAATCATCAGCCTGCTTGAACGTGCAAGGTTTCTTACAGCACGACATAATTTCTTTCAACGTTAAAAGATAAGCAGAGTTTGCGAGAGCGCGAGCAAAACGAAAACGGTGCACAAAAATAGAGCAAGTAAACACTCAAAAACAATTATCTTACACAAACAAAGTGTTTGGAAAGAAAAGCAATAGCAAAAATTTGCGAGAGAGCGATACACAAGCAGAAATATGCAGCAGCGAAAACACGCACATACAAGTGTATGCACAGGGGAGCACCAAAGCAAAAGAATCAAAAACAGGCAATAACAACAACACGGAACGGACGCCGCGTTTTATAAATGAAATAATTAACAGACTTAGGCTGCACAACAGATAGCACTTTGCACAATTTATAAGAGCTTTTTAAATAATGCACCATAAATGCAAAATTTAGAAATAAAAAGCAGGTTTGAAGCGCAAAAATATATAAAAATCTTGGAGCACAAGTAAAACACGTCAATCACTCTCAACTGAGAACTTTTCCACAGCCAGTCATCCTCGTCGACGTAAGCGTAGCATGATCTGACGATATCTTCGTGCAAAAGATCGTGATGGCTTGCTTAAAGATACAGCCCACATTCTTTAATTCGAAAGCATTCTCAAAAAGTTATTAATTTCGAATTAAGAGAAAAATAGGTTTTAAATAATCTGATGGTAGGCGGACTTTAGATCTAGAGTCGTGAACTAATTAGCTTTCCCTAGATTGGCCAATATTATCAAGATGTTTGCGGTATCTGTCAGCGTTCTTTCGCCAATTCATCGGTGCCCTTCTTTCTTGTCAACTGCCCATATCTGGCTATTATATAGGGACCTTTTTTTTTTAATAAGGCCGCTTTTGAGCAGTTCTGTAACTTCTGTGCTTACAAAATCTGCAAGACCCTTTGCGTTTTCTTTTAACATCTTTTCGCAACTTGCTCTTTCTGTGAAAAGGATCGGATATAATTTTTGGACGCCCCCTTATCGATCAGAACTTTCCACGTTACCTCCTCCTAGCCCTGTCCGTCCTTCCGTATGTTTGAACGCAAGGATCTGTAGGTCCTCCTAGTCCATTCGCAGATCGAATTTATGTTTAATAATCGATAATTTACTCCGTTTCTAAGCAATCGATAAAAATCGATATCGAAATCCGGTTTTTGAGCAAATAATACTATAATAAGAGCTATATCACCAAACTTGATATGTTGCTTCTAGAATAGTATATTGCCAACAAATTTAAGCTACAATTTTAATGCATTTACTTTCGAGAATACACAAATATTCTATGGTACAATAAGATATACTGTAGAAAATTTAATTAAGATCGGTTAAGAAACACGTGATTGCGGCAGCTAGCGCAAATTCCAAGAATTCATATCGACAGCATTGCAATTGCGATTGTTTTGTTTTCTGATACATAAATCAACTTGTAACACTTTGCTGCAAGTATAAACAAATATAAAAGACTGAAGCGCATAGCATAAATATATTCGTATATATGTATGCACCTATACATGCATATACATACATACAGAGCTGCGCACATAAGTAATATGATGCCGCTTTGGCATGCCAAGACAACGTAAGACCGTTGACCACGTATATAATCACTGATCTTGCATTTTAGCCGATTCAAGAATGAGCGCCCATATGTATGAGTACACCCTCTCTCTCTCTCTTTGTAGCTATTAACCAATAACAGCTTAAGTACATATATATATCCATATATATATATATATTCATTTATTTTGAATAAAATCATTTTCATGAAATAACTTGACCAGCACAGACGTGCTTAAATTAACTTTTTATAATATCGTAATAATGATAACATTACACATGGGTGAAGTCTGATGGTCTATACGCGTCTACGTCTGTAAGCTAATTCAATAGTTAAGGGATAATCGTGATTAGTGCAGAGTTCCAAATCTGTTGAAAGTGTTCTAATGCTGTTAAGCAAAAGAACTATGAAGAGCGCGCTCTAGTAGAAAGAAGTTTTATAGTCCTACTGTCCAACAGATCCTCGCCTGCGATTTTTTTTATCTTTAAATTTTCTTTTACTTTCCGCAGAGTAACTGTGTTAGAGAGCGGAGACATTTGGAAGTCCAGCGACTCCTTGACCTTTTTTTCTGCATTCGAATGAGAGGTTAAACTGGCTCTCCAGACTATTTTCTTCTAGGAAACGATATCCTTCCCGTCCCTCGCCCATCTTAATTGCCATGCAACGACGTTCTCGGCCATAAAAAGAAAAGACTAAACTAGACACCCATCAAAGGGCAAAAGACGATGTTGTAAGAGAAAATTGACTTGGTCCTTAAGAAGTTGGACGACGCTGGTATAAAGGTAACTGGAGAAAAATCCAAATTTTTTAAGAAACACGTGGGGAACTTGGTCTTTATTGTTACAAGAGGAGGTAAAAATATATAAGAAATATAAAAATAAAAGCCACCCGCAAATTTTATCAGTCTCAGATCATTTTTGGGCTTGACTAGATAAAGGGCAACAACACCATTCAATAACAGTTTAAAAGAAAACGCAAAGGGTTTTTGCAAGCAAAGAAGTTACAGAACTTTACAAATGCGGCATTATTAAAAAATATAATAGCCCGAAATGGGTAGTTGACAAGAAGGGCACTGATGAATTGGCGAAAGAACGCTGACAGAAACCGCAAACATCTCAATGACATTGTCCAATCTAGGAAAAGCTTATTACTACACGGCTGTGATCTAAGGTCCGCCTACCATCAAATTATTTAAGCGAAACGAGTAAGACGAAAAACCGATTCTTCTCTTAATATGAAAGTAAGAATTTTTTGGAATTCCTTTCGGATTAAAGAATGTGAGCTGTGCGGTTAGTGGCGGGTTCGAACCCTCCCAGAGGAATTTTTTTTATTGTTTTTTAAGTTATCTTTATTACTACAAACGAGCTCGTATCGCGATCTGCATTTGGTCTTGGAATAAGAGGGTTCAGGGTATTCCCTAGTCGGGAACTCCGGACTAGCACCTCTTACTTGTTTTGCTAATAAAAAAAAATCATATTTCTGCACGGGTAATTGATCGTCGGCTTGTCGAAGAATTTTAAGAAAAGACCAAATATTGAAAATGTTTAAATTTTGCGACTTGTTGCTGTGA
The DNA here is from genome assembly GCA_037075305.1 of Drosophila kanekoi. Classification (NCBI taxonomy): domain Eukaryota; kingdom Metazoa; phylum Arthropoda; class Insecta; order Diptera; family Drosophilidae; genus Drosophila; species Drosophila kanekoi. The sequence continues at coordinate 8,228 of JBAMCE010000402.1, read as the reverse complement.
ACACGCACACTCTTTCGAGAAAGCAGTTGTATTAAATTATTAAAGGGTTTGGATTGTTCATGTGCAGAATTGCTATTTTGCATGTTTGTTGTAAGGGTAAGGGTACCTGGACTAAGGCATGTTTGCATGATTACTTTTTGGGCCGGTGAAGCCCACATACGTACATACTATTCTATAAGGATGGAAGCATTTATGTCTGCGTGTTGGTTGACATTTGTGCCTTTTGCGGCAGCAAATCCACCACAGGCATGCTGGCTGACCGCCGCAATGCTGACCGTTGTTTATGTTTTGTCAGTTCTTACACAATGAGGTCTTTAGTGCTGCGTTGCCTTTGTCATCGCGGATGGTATCAACAGTTAGCTGTTCCCCTTTACGTTACGGATTTCTTTGATGTGTCAGCCTTGAGTTCCCTTATAAGCCCAAGATTCTTGGTGTTGTGGGAATGGTAAACTCAAAAGATCGTCATGCCCGCTTATGTTAGTAGGGGGGATGCCACTATTCCGGGAACTGAGCTCTATATGTTGTCTCTGTTTACTATCTTTTTGATGAAGGCGATGCAATTGATGGACACAAGATTGACAGATTTTAAGCACGGAAGTAGATAGGGAATGTATGTTCTGGCACAATCTGGGTCAAGTGTTTTTACGCAAGGGAAAGGGGTGGCGGGGGGTGTTAAGGATCAAGTGTTTTTATGTGTAAGTGGACGCTCATGGGAAAGATGGAGCGGGGGGTGCTATGTTTATATTTTTGTGTGCGAGCGCGTAAGTAGACGCTAATGGGAAAGGGGAGCGGGGGATGCTATGTTTATATTTTTGTGCGCACGTGTAAGTGGACGCTCATGGGAAAGGGGGAGCGGGGGGTGCTATGTTTATATTTTTGTGCGCGCGCGCGTAAGTGGCTGCTGGAAGGGGAATTGGGTGGACATAATGAAAGTGAAGGGGAGTTATGCTTCCATTTGTGTGTGTGTGTGTGTGTGTGTGTGTGTGTGTGTGGAGCAAGATCACATTTGTTTACGCTGGATGTGATCGGAATGGAAGGGGAGAAGTCGAGAGGGAGTGCGTTGGCAACGTAAGCGCAAGATCATGAATATTTTTGTTGAGGTAGACATTTGTGTGTGTGTTAAGGAAGGGGACGGGGGTGTTCGGTTTCCATCACATTTGTTTAGAATTGATGTGATTGGATGGGACGGAACGAAGGGGAAGGGAAGTACGCTGCTATGTTATCAGCGAGCTATAATGTGGCTGGGGGAAACTGAAATGAAGTTTGTTGTTAGAAGTTTATTTTTAAATAAAATTTATTTAGTTATCCGAAAGTTTTAAAGTGAAAAAGTCATTGAAATCACAATATTAAAAAATGGCATCAACATCAGCAAACAATAATCAAAATGCACAACGCTTTTGTGAGGTTTGTGGAGTAACGGTGGCTCACAATCGCTGGGCACAACATTTGCGGACAAATGAGCACAAATATAAAGCCTTCACTCCGTTGGATGGCTATGTTCAACTTGCGGCATCCGGATTCCAAAACCGGATTAACATCTATTCATATAGCACTGTTTCGGATAACGTTATACTCCCAGAAGAGTTCCTTTTCGTAGCAGGAAGTTCATTACTTCCAATAATGGAAAACGTTTTAGAGGTGCACACCTCAACTTGGAGCTTTTCGCTGAATATTTGAAAATTAATAATAATATTACTGATGGTGAAGATTTTGAAATAATGATCAAATCCCATCAAATTGAAATGTGTGCGGCTACGAAGTCTTCTGACTTACAAGAAATATTCGTAAGCCACTCAGCCATCATAAGTTCAAAGATGGATGAATTCCAAGAGAGAGATAGTTGTTAGACTCTCATAAAAATTATACGTTTGGAAATGAACGTCAATTAATATAAGCCACTAAGAGGCTCTGGTTTTATTCCATTACCACGGAAATTGAGCTTGAAGAAAGCTATTATTAATATACAAAACGAAGAGGATTTTTGTTTTAAGTGGGCTTTAATAGCAGTCCTAAAGAACTTGCAACATAATGCTGATAGGTGTGCCCATATGAAATCAATGATATAAGGAGCCCAATTATTGAAATTGATGAGACATTCTCACTGAAATTTCATAATATGGAATATCCATTAAAGCTCAGAGACATTAAATTGTTTGAGCAACAAAATACTTACTTAAGTATAAATGTCTTTGGCTATGATGAAGACATTAATCAAATTATTGGACCACTCTATCTAACCAAAGAGCACCGGGCGAAGCATATTAATCTATTGCTTTTTGAAAAGCAAGATATATCACATTATGCATGGATTAAGAATCTATCATGATAAGTAAGGAATACAAAAAAAAATATATATATATACATTTAGTTTTTAATATCAATCATAATTTCTCCTCCAGGCTTACATACAATCAGGTGACTTCGTATACGAAGAAATTACATTTCTGTCATGTATGCTTAAACTATTTGCATAACAACAGGATGCATGGCGAGGAGTGTGGAAAACTGGTGGCGAAGCTTTCTACAGCGGATAAGAATTATGCAAATAGTTTAGATATACCTTTTATAATTTATGCAGATTTCGAGTGCGTCTTAAAACCTATCAACAGGAATGTGATAAGAATGTAATAAGCATTCAAGAACACATTCCTGTTGCATGCGCATATTTCATAAAATCTGCATATGATTCTAGTTTAGATTAATTTGTTATATATAGTGGAGAAAATGTAGGATAACATTTTGTGACATCTCTCATTGCTGATGCAAGAGAGATTAATAGCAAATATTTATCTACTGCAAAGCTAATCGAAATGAGTTTAGAAGATGAACATAAATTTAAAAATGCTATAAATGACCACATTTGCACTAAGATTTTAAACTTAGATAGAGTACGGGATCATTGCCACTTAACTGGTAAATTTAGAGGGTCAGCTCATAATGCCTGTAATATAAGTTACAAAATTTCCTAATTTATCCCCGTACTTTTTCATAATTTTTTTACTCTATGATGCTCATTTGTTTGAAAGAGAGTTGTCAAAAGTTGAAGGTGAAATTAAGGTTCTACCTCTCTATTAAGAGATTTACATTTCCCTTTTAAAATACACATATATTACAGAGCATAATACAAATTTGGAAATACGTTTTTTAGACTCATTTCGATTTATGGCTGCAAGTTTAGATAATCTTAGCTCTAATTTAGGACATAATAATTTCACAACTGTTAGACGGGTTTTCCCGGACGAAACACACTTTAATCTAGTACATAGGAAGGTAGTTTTCCCATATGAATACTTTACTAAATTTGATTGTTTGCAAGAAACTGTTCTTCCACCAAGGGAAACAGTCTTGCAAATAGAGAATTTTTAGATGATGATTATTTACACGCTCAGAACGTGTGGACAGTTTCTAATGGTAAAACCCTCAAAGATTATATGGAGATATATTTAAAGACAGATGAACTTTTGCTTGCAGATGTTTTTAAAAATTTTCGTTTAATTTGTAAGAATATTTATTCATTGGACCCAGCCCATTATTACACAGCTTCGGGGTTATCTTGTGATGCTATGCTAAAAACAACTGGAATAGAATTAGAATTATTTACAGACATAGATATGCAAAGATTTTTACAAAATGGTATTCGTGAGGGATTAGTAAAATGTTGTCAGAGATATTCAATTGCTAATCATAAGTATATTAATGATTATGATAGCACAAGACCCTCTCAACATGTAATGTATTTGGATTCAAATAATCTATATGGGTGGGCGATGTCACAATATCTTCCATATGGTGGTTTCCAGTGGTTAAGTGAGGATGAAATACGATCATTTCATTTATTTTAAATTTCTGAAACGTATGAATATGGATATATTCTGGAATTAGATTTAGAATATCCAGCATCCCTTCATGATATACATAACGACTTGCCGTTTTGTCCAAGCAATCAAAAACCGACTGCAAAGTGTACAGTTAAAAAGCTTATCGCTGACCTAAGACCGAAATATAAATATCCCATACATTATAGAAATATTCAAAAATTTTATTAGGGGTAGAGAAAGTTCGGTAGAGAAAACGTGATGTAAACTATTATAATTTTTACATAGCACGCGAAAAGGATTGTGCATAGCGTAGTCTGTTGTGCACGTAGACAGGAATAAGGGGCGGTAATTGCTGGTTGGTCTAGACGGAACAGAGAATTGAAGACGCCCTAGCAGAAAAGGAGAATCTATATCGCCAATAATCAACTTATGTAGAAGGACAACACCGAGAATTGTCCTACGGTTGGTTAACGACGGAAGGTTAAGAAGAAGCAGCCTGCTGGAGTAGGATGGCAACCGAAGATTAGGGTCCCAATTTGAACCTCATAAGGCAAAAAGTAGAAATTGCTTCTGAACAGATTCAATACGATCCTGGCTATTGTTATACTGCGGAGACCAGATGCAAGAGCAGTATTCAAGGATAGGGCGAACCAGAGAGATGTACAGATGTTTCGTTATAAAAGGATCGTTAAACTCTTTAGACCATCGTTTAATGAATCCAAGTACACCTTTTGCCTCATTAACGATGGTATCTATGTGAAGATTGAAACAGAGTTTAGAATCAAAAAGAACGCCTAGATCCTTAACTGTTAGTATATGTTGTAAAGGGGTATTGTCGATTGTATAACTGACAAGATAAGGTGTAGTACGATTAAATGTCATAAACATACACTTTGAACAATTCAGATGCTATTGATTGGTCGAACACCAAAGTTGCATAGCGTTCAAATCGTCTTGTAGACGAGAATGGTGTAGGGGAGCAGTGTATGATAGAATAAGTTTCACATCATCCGCATACATGAGTACACGGGCATGTGATATAACAGAGGGGAGATCATTTATAAAAAGAGTAAAGAGTAAAGGTCCAAGGTGACTACCTTGAGGAACACCAGAAGTAACGTGAACTTGTTTAGAGGTAGTCAGCCTCAGCATTACTCGTTGGGTCCTACCTTTTAAATAAGAATTATTCCAAAGCAAAAGAGACGGAGGGAAACCTATTCGGTCAAGTTTAAAAAGTAAAGTGTCATGATGCACAGAGTCAAACGCCTTACTGAAGTCAGTATAAATGACATCAGTTTGCATTTTCGAAAGAAAAGCATCATTCACCAAGGAAGAAAACTCAAGCAGATTGGTCGTAGTTGACCGATTCTTTACGAATCCATGTCGAACAGGGAAAACAACTGATTTGCAGAAATGCTGCAAATTCGAAGTGATTATTTTTTCAAATAATTTAGGAATAGCGGACAGTTTTGCAATGCCCCTGTAATTTTGTATATCAGACTTTCCACCTTTCTTGTGGAGAGGAATGATATAAGATTCTTTCCAAAGAGATGGAAAGACAGAAGATTCAAGAGATAGATTAAAAAGCTTTTGCAATGGATACAGAAGGGAAGAACTACACTCCTTAAGTAAACAACTAGGAATATTGTCAGGCCCAGGAGAGTAAGAAGATTTTAAAGAGTTTATAGCTAAAAGGAGAGAGGAGTGTGAAATAATAGGAGGAGGTATAGAACTAGAGGAAGAAATAGTATAAGGGTAAGAATTAATTTTAGAACAGACAGAGGAGTAAGTTGATTGGAAAAATTAGCAAAGAGGTTAGCAGAATCAGAGTCATTACTAGCTTTATCCATCCCGAAAGAAAAAGAAGTTGGCAAACTGGAAGATTTACGCTTCAAGTTTACAAAATTGTAAAACTGTCTCGGATTTTTATTATTATTTATTATTTATTAAGATAATTCTCATAGCATTGAGAATTCAGAAGAAAGAAGTTCGACGTGACTATGGAATATCTAGCCAAGTCTGTACACGAACCAGACTTTTTAAACTTTTTAAAATATTTAGATTTTAAGTTTTAAAGCTGTGACAATCTGGTAGTAAACCAGGGTGATTTTGAAGAAGTACTCGAAGAAATTGACTTGGGAGTACTCATATCTAAGAGGGAGTTTAGGGTGCTATAAAAAAAAGTAATAGCAGTATTCATATCAACCGAGTCATATAAGAAAGACCAATCGGTTGCATAAATAAGCCGATTCAGCAATGAATAATTCCCTTTGCGAAAGCAGCGGCGTGGCTTATTGGCTGATGAGCATGAAATGAGACGATTACAATTGAACATTGTAATCTCTAAAGTAGGATGATATACATCCTCAGGAAGAGATAAAGGAGCGGACCTAGACACATTAGAAATAAGGAAGTCGTTAGCAAATACAAGGTCGAGTGTTCTATTCAAATGATTAGAAATTGAATTGATTTGAAACAACAAAAGATCAAGCATGCAGTCTATAAAATCATGCTGTGCTGAGGGCACTAGATCATCGGCAGTGAATAATGACCAAGAGATGTTCGGCAAATTAAAATCACCCAACACCATAAATAGGTCATTATCACGCACGTGTGAAGAAACTTCTTTAATACAAGTAATATGTTTCATATAAACTTGAATATCAGAAGAAGGAGGGACATAAAAGCATGTAATATAGATATTCCGTGTAGGAAAAGACACCTTAACTGATACAAGCTCAGCGTCAGTAGGCGTACTAAAACAAAAAAGTTCTGACTGGAGAGTGGCTTTAACGGCAATTAACACCCCACCACCTCGAGTAGGCCGATCATTTCTATGCAAAATAAAACTATTCGAAAATATCTGAAAATCGGATATGGTTGAATTTAACCATGTTTCTGAAAAGGCTATTATATCCGAGTTGAAGGAAGTACTGGCCATGAAAAGATTTTTAAGCTTTGAAATAAGACCTCTGACATTCTGATAATGAATACAGATTTGGTCAGAAGATGAAATTAGTTTTTTGGGGCAGAAATGGTACCCTGTATTGAAGGGACTGGAAGGGTGACAGGCTGGTTTCGCCTTTTTGGCTTGAACTCGTGAACAATCATGTGTGGAGGCCAAAAATTTGGGATCACAAATGATTGGGAACATATCATGTGAAACATTTATTTTGAATGATGATATTTCACGAGGGGTGGAGAAATTAAATTTGGTTATTGACACGCAGAAGTGGTGTCCGACGAAAGTCGAGACACAAAAACTTGCCTACGAGGGGCAACAACCGTTAAAGTAGGTGCTGATGGGGCAGCGGGTAATACAGGAGTTGGAGGAGCTAAAGAGGCGCCATTATTGTGTTTAACAATCTGGGCAAGACTACGCGCAGGTCTATCTTTGCGGCCAGGAGCTGACGGGGCTGAGGCAGTTTGGATAACTGGGACAGTATCAGGTACGGGATCTACTGTAACTACTATAGGGGATGAAACGGGGGTAATTGGGCAGTCGCTTGGAGAAGGCGATAAAGACAACATTGGAGATAAATCCAAGTTGCTAGGTTGGGACATGAAAGGCGTAGGTGTCTGAACAGACGTAGAGGGCAATTGCAAAAGTTGAGGCTCCAACCGGCGATTGATTGGAGACTCGAATTTATATTTGGCAAGCAACTCAAAACTGGAGTCAAAATTACTCGCCAGCTGCTTAGCAACATTATTCAATTTTAAGAATTGATTTCTCACAGAATTATACATTCTGGAGAAATCAATTTGCTTGTCGATGCAATCTGGGCACGACCAACGCAAGCCACCGCAGCCCTTCTTGGCAACTGCAGTGATCTTGTCGCAATCACGCCCAGTGAGACCTGCACATTTAGCATGCATCATACTCTCACACAGCCAGCAATTAACAAATTGGTGCGGAGAATCATCAGCCTGCTTGAACGTGCAAGGTTTCTTACAGCACGACATAATTTCTATCAACGTTAAAAGATAAGCAGAAGTTGCGAGAGCGCAGAGCAAAACGAAAACGGTGCACAAAAATAAATAAAACAATTGTCTTACACAAAGTGTTTGGAGCGAAAAGCAATAGCAAAAACTTGCGAGAGAGCGATGCACAAGCAGAAATATGCAGCAGCGAACACACGCACATACAAGTGTATGCACAGGGGAGCACCAAAGCAAAAGAATCAAAAACAGGCAATAACAACAACACGGAACTGACGCAGCGTTTTATAAATGCAATAATTAACAGACTTACGCTGCACAACAGATAGCACTTTGCACAAGTTATAAGAGCTTTTTAAATAATGCACCATAAATGCAAAATTTATAAATAAAAAGCAGGTTTGAAGCGCAAAACTATATAAAAATCTTGGAGCACAAGTAAAACACGTCAATCACTCTCAACTGAGAACT
>JBAMCE010000398.1:0-28319 GCA_037075305.1 Drosophila kanekoi | reverse complement strand
AAACTCCTACCTCCTGCAGCTCGCGTGCGTCATCGCAGGCATTCTTGAGACTTTTCCAAATACAACATTAACGCAACTTACAACAGCCGCTGACGCCGTAATGGAGCTTCGGGAGCTTCCAACTAGAACCTCTTACCTGTTAAAATATGTTTAAGTGCATCCGCCCATGTTAGTCTTGCTGTGAGAATGCTGAAGAATAAACTTTCGTTTATTAAACGTTTGATCCGCATTTGCCACTCAAGAACGTGTCAAATAAACTTTTCGCGATTTTTCCATATTACGAGTGGAATTTCCCGAAACCCCGTCTTAACGGGGTTTGGTAACTACTGTGAAAATTTCAGCATCCTTCCACCTACGGTTTGTTCGGCGGGTCTTCACTTTGTTTGTGAGTGAAAGCAGCCATGCCATCTTTGTAACTTGAGCCAATACTGTTCGATGGACCATTGTGGTATGTCCGCTGAACGAGAGTTTGCTGCCCAAAACGACCTCGAAATATTTGCATGTTTTAATATAAAGTCGTGCAACATTACCTCAGGACGGGCCTAGAAACAAAAGAAACATTTTCACATTTGTTACTATTGACGGCGATGTTCCGTTCCAAGGCCCACATCTTGAAGCTACCCAGGTATTCCTGTGAGGTCTGTGGGGCTGTGACTATTAAAGGGTTCCTGGTCTGCACTGTCATAAGCAGTGTCAACTGCATACGCGTCCCTAAGGACATGGCTCCCTGTCCCCTGCTGACACCGAGCTGGTTGTTGGCATGTCAGCTGTGTAAATTGTGTGGAGAGTGGGATCAAGGACACTGCCTTGTGGGTCTGCGGCGCATATGGGTCTGTTTGTCGACTTTGCACCATCGTCGACTACGCAAAATATTCTATCCTTTAAGAAGCTACTCACTAACTGAAATAATTTTGGGGTAAGGAGGCTCTCTAATTACGAAATTAAAATGTTAGATGGGCCCAATCGGACTGTCTGTTATGTTATGTAAATGATTTTTATTCAAGACACTCATATTCATATAGTACATACATATACAAAGCGACTGTTGGATTCTGCAGCAGTCGCATCGCTTTAGAAAAAGCAGCATTCATGTAATCATAAGAAGATGTCTTCATCTCAGTTAAGTAAAACAGCTGTTCGCTGTAAACAAGGTTGGCAGCCCTCTCTTGCACTTGTCACAACTGCTATAAAAATGCATATCTTATTCTATAACCCACTTGTTCGTTGTTGTTCGACGCGACGTGAAGAACTTTTTCCGAGCCACATCCAAAACATCTTATAATTTATATAAGTTTAATAAATAAAACTGAATTAGAACGTGTTGTTTGTGAAAAGCCGAAATAGACTTTATTTCTTGACTCAGTGTCAAGACAGCTGCTAAAAACATTAGCGTTGAGTTGCTAACCACAAACTTCAAATTTTAACAAGGGATATTATTTTGGGCTTAGTTTAAAATCTAGTTTAAAATCTTTAAAATCTATCTAATATATATCTATATAATATTATATCTATTTATTCTGCGTTGGTATCCAAGTTAATATGGTTTCCCATATTATCCACTATATTTTATCAAATACGGAGATTTTCTTTGGTTTTTCATTTTTTTTAATATGAGCAAAAATTTGCAAATTTGAAAATTTTATAAATTTTGTTGGTGCAATTAATGAAATTTATCTAGTTTTGCTGTTTACATATACAATGAATGTATACAAATAAGTCAACCTTTTGCTACTGTTTTTTTTCATTGACAACAAACTCACACATATAATAGACGTAGAATCAAAAATGTTCAAAATGCGACCAAGAACTTACAGCTTGATTAACCAAAACACACGCACACACACCCACACTCGCCTATACCAGTCCTGGTTAAGGTGCAGCGGATGCAATTTCTAGTTACCAAAGCATATTACTAAAAAAGGAACTCTGCCTGCTGCTGGTTGGCTATAAAAACGTGACTTGCGCACTTACAAACGAAACTCTGAACACTACGGCAGTGGGCGTAATTATGGAAGCACTTAAGAAATTGTATATTGTGTATTATTTGCGACGCGAAAAAGGACGCAAAAGTGAGCTCTCTTTTACATCTTCGATTTAGTGGCCTACATCAGGATGTTGAGGAGCAGAAAACACCTAGGAAGTGACGCGTGCGAAACCTTACAACCTGTTTGCTCGGCTTAGCAACAAGAAGTAGCTGTTCGTGTCGCCCAAACTGCGGCTTCGGGTTAGTCATGATAAAGTCAGTCAACGCATACGACATCAGCATCAGTTTCAGGCACGTCACATAAACGCGCCAACATATATACAAACTTATACCTGGTCCAGCATGCCAATCAGTTCAAGTGCAAGCGGAACCTAGATTCGCTAAGACAGAGCTAAGAACTCGCTCTCTTGAACCGCAACGCATCACCTGCACTGTGGTCTTCTGCATGAGCTGTGGCTAATAAGCTCTCACATATGCAACAGGTGGGCGCAAAATGGAGCGCAACACCAATACAAATACAGCAAATTGGGCTGGCTAAATGTAAGTATTTGCCAGCTAATTTGTACCAAGCTAGACGGAAGCATCTCCGACCCTATAAAGTGTATACATTCTAGATCAGCATCAATAGCCAAGTGGATCTAGCCATGTCCGTCTCCCCGACCGTCCGTACGTATGAACGCAAGGATATCAGAACCTATTAGAGCTAGAGACTGCAATTTTAGTTGTAGGTCCTCCTAGTGCCTACAAAGATCTAGTTTGTTTCCGACAATCGATAACTTACTTTGTTTTCAAGCAATGGATAAGAATCGATAACGACATCCTGTTTTTGAACAAATTAATGCACTTTGGCAGGTTGTTTTGCAGGCAAGACCGACTGATTTAATAAGCCGCCAGTAGGAAACTGAATTCTCACATTTCATATATGTAGTTCAGGAACTCATTCAACTAAGGACAGCGAAATAAAAATTGACCGCCAGTCAACGCCATTAGTCGAACGTGTTCAAGAAAAAGGATGCCAACGCGTCAGCTAAAGACAGAAATCCCACCTTTGTTTAACGTTCCTTTTATTGCATCGTGTGGTCAGGTCTGTGTGCTTCGGCAAAAAGTGGGCTTGGTTATAGGTACAGCCCCAACGCAACTGTCAACAATCTCCGCGCATGTTAGCTCTCACACCCGTTGCACGAGGATACTGCAAGACACATTTTGGGAAAAGTGCAGCGAATCGCATTTGCAACATTTTCAGTACAACAGAGCAAAATTAAATGATATTAAGTGCTCGGGGCAGGGCAGCCCCCTCATCAGTTCGAGTATATGTATATATAAATTTATTATCGATGACGATGACGAAGTCGACGTCGATGAAGATGAATTTAGCAGATGGTTTGATTTAAAATAACATTGGCTTCCCAATAAACTATATATATTTGTAAATCCCAATAAAACTTTTTCAATGAACTCTCCAAGAATTGAATACATCTACAAGAAAAAATATTTCAAATGTTAAGTATCTAAACATTTTTAATTAGACAAGCACACAAACAAGAAATACATTGGCAATTCCCAATGAAAAGCTTTTAATAAACTTGTGGCGATCTGGCAGCACAGAAATTGATTCATTTTAAGTTTTTTGTCTTTGATAAGTTTGGTTACACTATTTTGTTATTTCACCATATTAAAAAAAGTATGTACACTTCCTTCTAGCTTGAGCTCTCTAACCATTACCATATACGCATCTTAATATTCACTTTTTATGGTGTCTAATAAATAAAGCATACTATTGCTAAAATCGAAATATTATTACTTGTGTTAATGGATGTTGAATTTGACTTTTAAGTTCCATTCATATAACCAAATTGGTGACCCCCGACAAAAACCAAAGTTTGGCTCGAAGCTAAGCCAATCTTTGTGCGCAACTCAAATTGCAATCATCCCCAAAGGGAATACTCCACGATCATACTGAAGTTTTCGCCAATGCAATTGAGAATTTATGCCAAGGGACACATTCATATAGCTTTGCTGTGATAACTCACTCAAAAATAAACTTTTTGCGCAGTTCCACGAAATACATGACGCTTAAAATACAAAATGGAGGACGAAAATAATGCTAGCGCTCACATTGAGAACAGCAATGCAGGAGTTGCAGACAATGTAAATTCTATTTTCGCCAAGATGCCATTTCCTCAACAACACACGGTTACAAACATTGAAATGCTTTTCACAAAGCTAGAAAGTTGGTTTCTTTTACAAGGCATAGGCTTACGGAAGAAACACGAGAAGTACGCAGCCGTCATCACATATGCGGATCCCAAATACTTAGATCAAGTTCACGATCTTGTTCATAATGAGCCTCAAGCAAATCCATACACTACACTCAAACTGGTCAATCTAGCAAAGTTCGCTGAGTCAGAGATGACACGCCTCGACAAACTTGCCACTGGCATTCAACTCGGTGATGGACGCCCAAGCCATCTCCTCAGCCAACTACAGCAAACCAATGCTACTAACTAAATTAATGGATTAAACTCCTACCTCCTGCAGCTCGCGTGCGTCATCGCAGGCATTCTTGAGACTTTTCCAAATACAACATTAACGCAACTTACAACAGCCGCTGACGCCGTAATGGAGCTTCGGGAGCTTCCGACTAGAACCTCTTACCTGTTAAAATATGTTTAAGTGCATCCGCCCATGTTAGTCTTGCTGTGAGAATGCTGAAGAATAAACTTTCGTTTATTAAACGTTTGATCCGCATTTGCCACTCAAGAACGTGTCAAATAAACTTTTCGCGATTTTTCCATATTACGAGTGGAATTTCCCGAAACCCCGTCTTAACGGGGTTTGGTAACTACAGTGAAAATTTCAGCATCCTTCCACTTACGGTTTGTTCGGCGGGTCTTCACTTTGTTTGTGAGTGAAAGCAGCCATGCCATCTTTGTAACTTGAGCCAATACTGTTCGATGGACCATTGTGGTATGTCCGCTGAACGAGAGTTTGCTGCCCAAAACGACCTCGAAATATTTGCATGTTTTAATATAAAGTCGTGCAACATTACCTCAGGACGGGCCTAGAAACAAAAGAAACATTTTCACATTTGTTACTATTGACGGCGATGTTCCGTTCCAAGGCCCACATCTTGAAGCTACCCAGGTATTCCTGTGAGGTCTGTGGGGCTGTGACTATTAAAGGGCTCCTGGTCTGCACTGTCATAAGCAGTGTCAACTGCATACGCGTCCCTAAGGACATGGCTCCCTGTCCCCTGCTGACACCGAGCTGGTTGTTGGCATGTCAGCTGTGTAAATTGTGTGGAGAGTGGGATCAAGGACACTGCCTTGTGGGTCTGCGGCGCATATGGGTCTGTTTGTCGACTTTGCACCATCGTCGACTACGCAAAATATTCTATCCTTTAAGAAGCTACTCACTAACTGAAATAATTTTGGGGTAAGGAGGCTCTCTAATTACGAAATTAAAATGTTAGATGGGCCCAATCGGACTGTCTGTTATGTTATGTAAATGATTTTTATTCAAGACACTCATATTCATATAGTACATACATATACAAAGCGACTGTTGGATTCTGCAGCAGTCGCATCGCTTTAGAAAAAGCAGCATTCATGTAATCATAAGAAGATGTCTTCATCTCAGTTAAGTAAAACAGCTGTTCGCTGTAAACAAGGTTGGCAGCCCTCTCTTGCACTTGTCACAACTGCTATAAAAATGCATATCTTATTCTATAACCCACTTGTTCGTTGTTGTTCGACGCGACGTGAAGAACTTTTTCCGAGCCACATCCAAAACATCTTATAATTTATATAAGTTCAATAAATAAAACTGAATTAGAACGTGTTGTTTGTGAAAAGCCGAAATAGACTTTATTTCTTGACTCAGTGTCAAGACAGCTGCTAAAAACATTAGCGTTGAGTTGCTAACCACAAACTTCAAATTTTAACAAAGGATATTATTTTGGGCTTAGTTTAAAATCTAGTTTAAAATCTTTAAAATCTATCTAATATATATCTATATAATATTATATCTATTTATTCTGCGTTGGTATCCAAGTTAATATGGTTTCCCATATTATCCACTATATTTTATCAAATACGGAGATTTTCTTTGGTTTTTCATTTGTTTTAATATGAGCAAAAATTTGCAAATTAGAAAATTTTATAAATTTTGTTGGTGCAATTAATGAAATTTATCTAGTTTTGCTGTTTACATATACAATGAATGTATACAAATAAGTCAACCTTTTGCTACTGTTTTTTTTCATTGACAACAAACTCACACATATAATAGACGTAGAATCAAAAATGTTCAAAATGCGACCAAGAACTTACAGCTTGATTAACCAAAACACACGCACACACACCCACACTCCCCTATACCAGTCCTGGTTAAGGTGCAGCGGATGAAATTTCTAGTTACCAAAGCATATTACTAACGAGGAAGAAAGGCTATCTTCGGCACGCCGAAGATCTAATACCCTTGCAACCTTTTAATGCCGAGAAAATGGTTAATGCCGAGCTTGGTTCACCAAGTATCTTGATAAACAAAAAAGGCTTTTAATCAAAAACCTAGTTTTCGACCGATCGTTCCTATGGCAGCTATATGATATAGTGGTTCGATCTTAAAAGGATTTTGTATAAATATGAGGAGCTTAGTAAAACTTATAAATGCCGAGTTTGGTCAAGATATCTTGAAAAACAAAATGTTTTTTCATACAAAATCTTAAATTTCGACCGATCGTTCCTATGGCAGCTAAATGATATAGTAGTCCGATCTTAATAGGATTTTGCATATATATGAGGAGCTTAGTAAAACTAATAAATGCCGAGTTTGGTCAAGATATCTTGAAAAACAAAATGTTTTTTCATGCAAAATCTTAATTTTCGACCGATCGTTCCTATGGCAGCTATATGATATAAAGGCCCGATCTTAATAGGATTTTGCATATATATGAGGAGCTTAGTAAAACTAATAAATGCCGAGTTTGGTCAAGATATCTTGAACCACAAAATGTTTGTCCATACAAAAACTTAATTTTCGAACGATCTTTCCTATGGCAGATATATGATATAGTAGTCAGATCCAGCTGGTTTTGACACATGTGCTGCGTGCAACAGAAAAAGGGACTTCTGCAAAGTTTCATTAAGATAGCTTTACAACTGAGAGACTAGTTCGCATAGAAACAGACAGCCGGACAGACGGACAGACGGACATGGCTATATCGACACGACTGTTGATGCTGATCAAGAATATATATACTTTATGGGGTCGGAGATGTCTCCTTCTATGCGTTACACATTTCACGACAAAATTATAAGACCCTCTGCAAGGGTATAAAAAGGCTTTAATCAAAAACCTAGTTTTCGACCGATCGTTCCTATGGCAGCTATATATATAGTGGTCCGATCTTAAAAGGCTTTTGCATATATATGAGGAGCTTAGTAAAACTAATAAATGCCGAGGTTGGTGAAGATATCTTGAAAAACAAAATGTTTTTTCATACAAAAACTTAATTTTCAACCGATCGTTCCTATGGCAGCTATATGATATAGTGGTCCGATCTTAATAGGATTTTGCATATATATGAGGAGCTTAGTAAAACTAATAAATGTCGAGTTTGGTCAAGATATCTTGAAACACTAAATGTTTTTTCATACAAAAACTTAATTTTCGACCGATCTTTCCTATGGCAGCTATATGATATAGTAGTCAGATCCAGCTGGTTTTGACATATGTGCTGCGTGCAACAGAAAAAGGGACTTCTGCAAAGTTTCATTAAGATAGCTTTAAAACTGAGAGACTAGTTCGCATAGAAACAGACAGCCGGACAGACGGACAGACGGACAGACGGACATGGCTATTTCGACTCGACTGTTGATGCTGATCAAGAATATATATACTTTATGGGGTCGGAGATGTCTCCTTCTATGCGTTACACATTTCACGACAAAATTATAATACCCTCTGCAAGGGTATAAAAATGTATTACTTGTTAGAGTGATTTTTCAGTTATTATTGGAGCAATTGGAGGTTTAAACCAAACTTCTTTACGTAAACTTATAGCTTTTTCTTCAATTAATCATTTAGGTTGAATGCTAAGAGCTTTACAAATTAATGAATCAATCTGATTCATTTATTATACCCTTGCAGAGGGTATTATAATTTTGTCGTGAAATGTGTAACGCATAGAAGGAGACATCTCCGACCCCATAAAGTATATATATTCTTGATCAGCATCAACAGTCGAGTCGATATAGCCATGTCCGTCTGTCCGTCTGTCCGTCTGTCCGTCTGTCCGGCTGTCTGTTTCTATGCGAACTAGTCTCTCAGTTTTAAAGCTATCTTAATGAAACTTTGCAGAAGTCCCTTTTTCTGTTGCACGCAGCACATATGTCAAAACCAGCTGGATCGGACTACTATATCATATAGCTGCCATAGGAAAGATCGGTCGAAAATTAAGTTTTTGTATGAAAAAACATTTTGTGCTTAAAGATATCTTGACCAAACTCGACATTTATTAGTTTTACTAAGCTCCTCATATATATGCTAGATCCTATTAAGATCGGACCACTATATCATATAGCTGCCATAGGAACGATCGGTCGAAAACTAGGTTTTTGATTAAAAGCCTTTTTTGTTTATCAGGATACCTTCACCAAGCTCGGCATTAACCATTTTCTCGGCATTAAATGGTTGCAAGGGTATTAGATCTTCGGCGTGCCGAAGATAGCCTTTCTTCCTCGTTTTTTTTATACCCTTGCAGAGGGTATTATAATTTTGTCGTGAAATGTGTAACGCATAGAAGGAGACATCTCCGACCCCATAAAGTATATATATTCTTGATCAGCATCAACAGTCGAGTCGAAATAGCCATGTCCGTCTGTCCGTCTGTCCGTCTGTCCGTCTGTCCGGCTGTCTGTTTCTATGCGAACTAGTCTCTCAGTTTTAAAGCTATCTTAATGAAACTTTGCAGAAGTCCCTTTTTCTGTTGCACGCAGCACATATGTCAAAACCAGCTGGATCTGACTACTATATCATATAGCTGCCATAGGAAAGATCGGTCGAAAATTAAGTTTTTGTATGAAAAAACATTTAGTGTTTCAAGATATCTTGACCAAACTCGACATTTATTAGTTTTACTAAGCTCCTCATATATATGCAAAATCCTATTAAGATCGGACCACTATATCATATAGCTGCCATAGGAACGATCGGTTGAAAATTAAGTTTTTGTATGAAAAAACATTTTGTTTTTCAAGATATCTTCACCAACCTCGGCATTTATTAGTTTTACTAAGCTCCTCATATATATGCAAAAGCCTTTTAAGATCGGACCACTATATCATATAGCTGCCATAGGAACGATCGGTCGAAAACTAGGTTTTTGATTAAAAGCCTTTTTATACCCTTGCAGAGGGTATTATAATTTTGTCGTGAAATGTGTAACGCATAGAAGGAGACATCTCCGACCCCATAAAGTATATATATTCTTGATCAGCATCAACAGTCGTGTCGATATAGCCATGTCCGTCTGTCCGTCTGTCCGGCTGTCTGTTTCTATGCGAACTAGTCTCTCAGTTGTAAAGCTATCTTAATGAAACTTTGCAGAAGTCCCTTTTTCTGTTGCACGCAGCACATGTGTCAAAACCAGCTGGATCTGACTACTATATCATATATCTGCCATAGGAAAGATCGTTCGAAAATTAAGTTTTTGTATGGACAAACATTTTGTGGTTCAAGATATCTTGACCAAACTCGGCATTTATTAGTTTTACTAAGCTCCTCATATATATGCAAAATCCTATTAAGATCGGGCCTTTATATCATATAGCTGCCATAGGAACGATCGGTCGAAAATTAAGATTTTGCATGAAAAAACATTTTGTTTTTCAAGATATCTTGACCAAACTCGGCATTTATTAGTTTTACTAAGCTCCTCATATATATGCAAAATCCTATTAAGATCGGACTACTATATCATTTAGCTGCCATAGGAACGATCGGTCGAAATTTAAGATTTTGTATGAAAAAACATTTTGTTTTTCAAGATATCTTGACCAAACTCGGCATTTATAAGTTTTACTAAGCTCCTCATATTTATACAAAATCCTTTTAAGATCGAACCACTATATCATATAGCTGCCATAGGAACGATCGGTCGAAAACTAGGTTTTTGATTAAAAGCCTTTTTTGTTTATCAAGATACTTGGTGAACCAAGCTCGGCATTAACCATTTTCTCGGCATTAAAAGGTTGCAAGGGTATTAGATCTTCGGCGTGCCGAAGATAGCCTTTCTTCCTCGTTTGTGTTTGTTTTTATTTCCAATTCTGGTATCCTGTTACTGTTTGTTAGCAACTTTTACCAGAATGACGTAATTATTAAGTTTAACGAAAATTGTGAAACTACAATTTGTTTAACAAATTAGATATACATATATACATATATTTACAGTTTAGACCTATATATAACGATCGACTAGGTCAGTTGGGTAGGTTTTTTTCAGTCGCCTTCTTCTTCGCCTCCTTAGCAGGTTCCTTGCCAGGACGTTAGGATGGTTGTGGAGCTTTGTTGAGTAGCTCGCCGCTTGTCTGTTGACAACGTCGCCCACCATTGGTACCTTGAGGTCCCTTGCGATGTCGCGTGTGCGAATAAACCATTCGGCTCCAGTAATTTTGCGCAAAGTTTTGGCCTGAATGATGCGAATTTTGTTCAGGTGTGCTTTGCAGCTATACCATAGACTTGAAGACCATAACGCCACACTGGGGCAAGGATTACCTTGTAGATGAGTACCTTGTTTCGGAGCGAGAGTTTGTTGTTGAAGTTGAGGAGCCAGCTCATTCGTCTTATCTTGGATTTGATGCTGCTTGTTACTGTAGAGACGTGCTTACTAAATGTAAGTCGTCTGTCAAGAGTGACTCCTAGGTATTTGTGTTGACTATATTGTTCTAGGAGTTCACCATGAAGAAAAAGTCCGGGGCAAGAGTCCTTGCGTAGAGTGTGAGTAACAGTCGCGCATTTTGCAGGGTTCACTGCGATGTTCCACCTACAAGCCCAATTTTCAAATCGTTTGAGATACTCCTGCAGGAGGTCAGTTGCCGCGTACACACATTTGTTCCTTGCAAGGATTGCTGTGTCGTCAGCAAACGTGGCCACCAGAAGGTCCTGCCGACCATTTCGTGTGCTTGCATTTGCAGAGGGCATATCATGTGTAAACAGGCTATATAACGTGGGACCCAAGACACTGCCTTGTGGAACTCCCGCTTTTATGCGTTTGCTTTGAGAGGATACGCCATCCTGCACCATTTGGAAGGTTCTCTCAGTTAGGAAGCTCGCAATGATGCTAAATAGCTGTGGATTTAATTTGTCCTTGATTTTGGAGAGAAGACCTGCGTGCCACACCCGGTCGAAAGCTTGCTGGATGTCGAGATATGCTGCCACCGCATACTCTTTTCTGTGGAAACCGTCTAGCATGAAGTTAACAACCCGATGGAGTTGCTCAGGTGTGCTGCTGGTTGGCTAAAAAAACGTGACTTGCGCACTTACAAACGAAACTCTGAACACTACGGCAGTGGGCGTAATTATGGAAGCACTTAAGAAATTGTATATTGTGTATTATTTGCGACGCGAAAAAGGACGCAAAAGTGAGCTCTCTTTTACATCTTCGATTTAGTGGCCTACATCAGGATGTTGAGGAGCAGAAGACACCTAGGAAGTGACGCGTGCGAAACCTTACAACCTGTTTGCTCGGCTTAGCAACAAGAAGTAGCTGTTCGTGTCGCCCAAACTGCGGCTTCGGGTTAGTCATGATAAAGTCAGTCAACGCATACATCAGCATCAGTTTCAGGCATGTCAACACGCAAACACACACACGCACACACATAAACGCGCCAACATACATAAAAACTTATACCTGGTCCAGCATGCAAATCAGTTCAAGTGCAAGCGGAACCTAGATTCGCTAAGACAGAGCTAAGAACTCGCTCTCTTGAACCGCAACGCATCACCTGCACTGTGGTCTTCTGCATGAGCTGTGGCTAATAAGCTCTCACATATGCAACAGGTGGGCGCAAAATGGAGCGCAACACCAATACAAATACAGCAAATTGGGCTGGCTAAATGTAAGTATTTGCCAGCTAATTTGTACCAAGCTAACGAAATAATATGTAAACATTTTATGTCATACAATAATTCAATTTGAGTGGCTTTTTGTATAGTAAATAGGTAGGTTTCATTTAAAATATTATATTTAAGAAATCTTTTTACTGGTTCAATGTAAGGGTTTTTCATATAACTTTTTATACCCTGAACCCATTAAAAATGGGTAAAACGGGTACATTGAAGTTGTGCTAATGTATGTAACAGGTAGACGGAAGCATCTCCGACCCCATAAAGTGTATACATTCTTGATCAGCATCAACAGTCGTGTCGATATAGCCATGTCCGTCTGTCCGTCTGTCCGGCTGTCTGTTTCTATGCGAACTAGTCTCTCAGTTTTAAAGCTATCTTAATGAAACTTTGCAGAAGTCCCTTTTTCTGTTGCACGCAGCACATATGTCAAAACCAGCTAGATCGGACCACTATATCATATATCTGCCATAGGAACGATCGGTCGAAAACTAGGTTTTTGATTAAAAAGCCTTTTTTGTTCATCAAGATACCTACACCAAACTCGGCATTAACCATTTTCTCGGCATTAAAAGTTTGCAAGGGTATTAGATCTTCGGCGTGCCGAAGATATCCTTTCTTCCTCGTTTTTGATTTACAAAATTTACCAATAATTTTATTTATTAGTGGATTATTTTGTTTTGTTTCAAATCGAAAACATTTATTATCAATACTTTTAAGTTTAGAATTTATTGTTTTAATTTTATTTCTTAAATTATTTATTTATTTGAATATAGTATATAATGAAGTTTTTAATCTTAATTCCGACTTTATTTTTGATTTTAGTCATATTTAGCGGATTTAGGCGACAGCTATAAAATGAAATATATTTTATATATATACTACTAGCGGGTACAGCGCGGCGACCGTGGTACGAATAAGAGAAATATTCTCAAATAGCCCTGAAAATGATTATGAAATTGATCGGACGGTAAACAAACATATCTCATACAAACGATTTCCGCCAATTTACCACTGTTGCGGGTGGAATTTCCCTAATCGATGAAATACGTATTCATTAAGTTTTTATGTAGAGCTTTGAAAATAATTTTGAAGCAAATCGGAAAAAGTTAAAACGTCAACAAAAATATCTTTGAATTGCACTTTTTACTGCGGATGCTTTGATTCTGCGAAAAATGTGTCAAATGTTTTTTCTTATAAATCCCGTCCTAACGTGCACCTGTACATAAGGTAACTACAGTGAAAATTTAAGCTTCCTAGCTCTTACGTTTTGGGCTGTGCGTTGATCAGCAGTGAGTCAGTCAGGTCACTACTTCTGCCGTTTCTCAAAAAATCAAAAACAACTTCAATACATTTTTCATAAGAACCAACAACAAAAATAATCAAAACGAAAGGCTCGTTGTGGCTTCTAAGCACTGTTATGCCTATAATTCGCAAAGCCATGTCTTCTTCTTCTCCACTCGCTTTCAACTCACAAGCAGCCCAGCAGATTTAAATAATTTGTATACTCTCAACACAATAAAATGGGTATAAAGAGTATAATGTTTTTGTGCAAAATGTAAATTTATGTAACAGGCAGAAGGAAGCATCTACGTCCCCATAAAGTTTATATATTTTTTTCGATCAGTATCAACAGCTGAGTCGACCTACCCATGTACTTGAGTCCGGCAGTCCGTCCGTTCGTTCGTCCGTATGTATGAAGGCAAGGATAACAGCTGTAGCTGTAGGTCCTCCTAGTACCTGCGCAGATCGACTTTGTTTTCGATAATCGATAACTTACTCTGTTTCCAAGCAATCAATATTGACATCCGGTTTTTTGAGCAAATATTGACAACCCAACTTGTATTGCCAACCAATTTAAGCCACAATTTAAATTCAATTGACTTTTTGAGAATACACAAATATTCTAAGGCACAATAAAATGTACTGTAGAAAATTTCATCAAAGAAGAATTTCTGTATGCATGTACACACACGGCGGCCAGCAGTGCGGTTTGTTGCGAGTTCGAACCCTGCCAAAAGAACTTTTTTTTTAAATTTATCTTTATTACTACAAACGAGCACGTATCGCGAGCTGCATTTGGTGTGGGAACAAGAGGGTTCAGGGTATCCCCTAGTCGGGAGCTTCCGACTAGAACCTCTTACCTGTTAAAATATGTTTAAGTGCATCCGCTGAAGAATAATGCAATGCTGAAGAATAAACTTTCGTTTATTAAACGTTTGATCCGCATTTGCCACACAAGAACGTGTCAAATAAACTTTTCGCGATTTTTCCATATTACGAGTGGAATTTCCCGAAACCCCGTCTTAACGGGGTTTGGTAACTACAGTGAAAATTTCAGCATCCTTCCACTTACGGTTTGTTCGGCGGGTCTTCACTTTGTTTGTGAGTGAAAGCAGCCATGCCATCTTTGTAACTTGAGCCAATACTGTTCGATGGACCATTGTGGTATGTCCGCTGAACGAGAGTTTGCTGCCCAAAACGACCTCGAAATATTTGCATGTTTTAATATAAAGTCGTGCAACATTACCTCAGGACGGGCCTAGAAACAAAAGA
Organism: Drosophila kanekoi; assembly: GCA_037075305.1. Classification (NCBI taxonomy): domain Eukaryota; kingdom Metazoa; phylum Arthropoda; class Insecta; order Diptera; family Drosophilidae; genus Drosophila; species Drosophila kanekoi. Next base: position 13,654 of record JBAMCE010000398.1, on the reverse strand, counting down.
AACATTTTCACATTTGTTACTATTGACGGCGATGTTCCGTTCCAAGGCCCACATCTTGAAGCTACCCAGGTATTCCTGTGAGGTCTGTGGGGCTGTGACTATTAAAGGGCTCCTGGTCTGCACTGTCATAAGCAGTGTCAACTGCATACGCGTCCCTAAGGACATGGCTCCCTGTCCCCTGCTGACACCGAGCTGGTTGTTGGCATGTCAGCTGTGTAAATTGTGTGGAGAGTGGGATCAAGGACACTGCCTTGTGGGTCTGCGGCGCATATGGGTCTGTTTGTCGACTTTGCACCAGCGTCGACTACGCAAAATATTCTATCCTTTAAGAAGCTACTCACTAACTGAAATAATTTTGGGGTAAGGAGGCTCTCTAATTACGAAATTAAAATGTTAGATGGGCCCAATCGGAGTGTCTGTTATGTTATGTAAATGATTTTTATTCAAGACACTCATATTCATATAGTACATACATATACAAAGCGACTGTTGGATTCTGCAGCAGTCGCATCGCTTTAGAAAAAGCAGCATTCATGTAATCATAAGATGTCTTCATCTCAGTTAAGTAAAACAGCTGTTCGCTGTAAACAAGGTTGGCAGCCCTCTCTTGCACTTGTCACAACTGCTATAAAAATGCATATCTTATTCTATAACCCACTTGTTCGTTGTTGTTCGACGCGACGTGAAGAACTTTTTCCGAGCCACATCCAAAACATCTTATAATTTATATAAGTTCAATAAATAAAACTGAATTAGAACGTGTTGTTTGTGAAAAGCCGAAATAGACTTTATTTCTTGACTCAGTGTCAAGACAGCTGCTAAAAACATTAGCGTTGAGTTGCTAACCACAAACTTCAAATTTTAACAAAGGATATTATTTTGGGCTTAGTTTAAAATCTAGTTTAAAATCTTTAAAATCTATCTAATATATATCTATATAATATTATATCTATTTATTCTGCGTTGGTATCCAAGTTAATATGGTTTCCCATATTATCCACTATATTTTATCAAATACGGAGATTTTCTTTGGTTTTTCATTTTTTTTAATATGAGCAAAAATTTGCAAATTTGAAAATTTTATAAATTTTGTTGGTGCAATTAATGAAATTTATCTAGTTTTGCTGTTTACATATACAATGAATGTATACAAATAAGTCAACCTTTTGCTACTGTTTTTTTTCATTGACAACAAACTCACACATATAATAGACGTAGAATCAAAAATGTTCAAAATGCGACCAAGAACTTACAGCTTGATTAACCAAAACACACGCACACACACCCACACTCGCCTATACCAGTCCTGGTTAAGGGGCAGCGGATGCAATTTCTAGTTACCAAAGCATATTACTAAAAAAGGAACTCTGCCTGCTGCTGGTTGGCTATAAAAACGTGACTTGCGCACTTACAAACGAAACTCTGAACACTACGGCAGTGGGCGTAATTATGGAAGCACTTAAGAAATTGTATATTGTGTATTATTTGCGACGCGAAAAAGGACGCAAAAGTGAGCTCTCTTTTACATCTTCGATTTAGTGGCCTACATCAGGATGTTGAGGAGCAGAAGACACCTAGGAAGTGACGCGTGCGAAACCTTACAACCTGTTTGCTCGGCTTAGCAACAAGAAGTAGCTGTTCGTGTCGCCCAAACTGCGGCTTCGGGTTAGTCATGATAAAGTCAGTCAACGCATACGACATCAGCATCAGTTTCAGGCATGTCAACACGCAAACACACACACGCACACACATAAACGCGCCAACATACATACAAACTTATACCTGGTCCAGCATGCAAATCAGTTCAAGTGCAAGCGGAACCTAGATTCGCTAAGACAGAGCTAAGAACTCGCTCTCTTGAACCGCAACGCATCACCTGCACTGTGGTCTTCTGCATGAGCTGTGGCTAATAAGCTCTCACATATGCAACAGGTGGGCGCAAAATGGAGCGCAACACCAATACAAATACAGCAAATTGGGCTGGCTAAATGTAAGTATTTGCCAGCTAATTTGTACCAAGCTAACGAAATAATATGTAAACATTTTATGTCATACAATAATTCAATTTGAGTGGCTTTTTGTATAGTAAATAGGTAGGTTTCATTTAAAATATTATATTTAAGAAATCTTTTTACTGGTTCAATGTAAGGGTTTTTCATATAACTTTTTATACCCTGAACCCATTAAAAATGGGTAAAACGGGTACATTGAAGTTGTGCTAATGTATGTAACAGGTAGACGGAAGCATCTCCGACCCCATAAAGTGTATACATTCTTGATCAGCATCAACAGTCGTGTCGATATAGCCATGTCCGTCTGTCCGTCTGTCCGGCTGTCTGTTTCTATGCGAACTAGTCTCTCAGTTTTAAAGCTATCTTAATGAAACTTTGCAGAAGTCCCTTTTTCTGTTGCACGCAGCACATATGTCAAAACCAGCTAGATCGGACCACTATATCATATATCTGCCATAGGAACGATCGGTCGAAAACTAGGTTTTTGATTAAAAAGCCTTTTTTGTTCATCAAGATACCTACACCAAACTCGGCATTAACCATTTTCTCGGCATTAAAAGTTTGCAAGGGTATTAGATCTTCGGCGTGCCGAAGATATCCTTTCTTCCTCGTTTTTGATTTACAAAATTTACCAATAATTTTATTTATTAGTGGATTATTTTGTTTTGTTTCAAATCGAAAACATTTATTATCAATACTTTTAAGTTTAGAATTTATTGTTTTAATTTTATTTCTTAAATTATTTATTTATTTGAATATAGTATATAATGAAGTTTTTAATCTTAATTCCGACTTTATTTTTGATTTTAGTCATATTTAGCGGATTTAGGCGACAGCTATAAAATGAAATATATTTTATATATATACTACTAGCGGGTACAGCGCGGCGACCGTGGTACGAATAAGAGAAATCTTCTCAAATAGCCCTGAAAATGATTATGAAATTGATCGGACGGTAAACAAACATATCTCATACAAACGATTTCCGCCAATTTACCACTGTTGCGGGTGGAATTTCCCTAATCGATGAAATACGTATTCATTAAGTTTTTATGTAGAGCTTTGAAAATAATTTTGAAGCAAATCGGAAAAAGTTAAAACGTCAACAAAAATATCTTTGAATTGCACTTTTTACTGCGGATGCTTTGATTCTGCGAAAAATGTGTCAAATGTTTTTTCTTATAAATCCCGTCCTAACGTGCACCTGTACATAAGGTAACTACAGTGAAAATTTAAGCTTCCTAGCTCTTACGTTTTGGGCTGTGCGTTGATCAGCAGTGAGTCAGTCAGGTCACTACTTCTGCCGTTTCTCAAAAAATCAAAAACAACTTCAATACATTTTTCATAAGAACCAACAACAAAAATAATCAAAACGAAAGGCTCGTTGTGGCTTCTAAGCACTGTTATGCCTATAATTCGCAAAGCCATGTCTTCTTCTTCTCCACTCGCTTTCAACTCACAAGCAGCCCAGCAGATTTAAATAATTTGTATACTCTCAACACAATAAAATGGGTATAAAGAGTATAATGTTTTTGTGCAAAATGTAAATTTATGTAACAGGCAGAAGGAAGCATCTACGTCCCCATAAAGTTTATATATTTTTTTCGATCAGTATCAACAGCTGAGTCGACCTACCCATGTACTTGAGTCCGGCAGTCCGTCCGTTCGTTCGTCCGTATGTATGAAGGCAAGGATAACAGCTGTAGCTGTAGGTCCTCCTAGTACCTGCGCAGATCGACTTTGTTTTCGATAATCGATAACTTACTCTGTTTCCAAGCAATCGATATTGACATCCGGTTTTTTGAGCAAATATTGACAACCCAACTTGTATTGCCAACCAATTTAAGCCACAATTTAAATTCAATTGACTTTTTGAGAATACACAAATATTCTAAGGCACAATAAAATGTACTGTAGAAAATTTCATCAAAGAAGAATTTCTGTATGCATGTACACACACGGCGGCCAGCAGTGCGGTTTGTTGCGAGTTCGAACCCTGCCAAAAGAACTTTTTTTTTAAATTTATCTTTATTACTACAAACGAGCACGTATCGCGAGCTGCATTTGGTGTGGGAACAAGAGGGTTCAGGGTATCCCCTAGTCGGGAGCTTCCGACTAGAACCTCTTACCTGTTAAAATATGTTTAAGTGCATCCGCTGAAGAATAATGCAATGCTGAAGAATAAACTTTCGTTTATTAAACGTTTGATCCGCATTTGCCACACAAGAACGTGTCAAATAAACTTTTCGCGATTTTTCCATATTACGAGTGGAATTTCCCGAAACCCCGTCTTAACGGGGTTTGGTAACTACAGTGAAAATTTCAGCATCCTTCCACTTACGGTTTGTTCGGCGGGTCTTCACTTTGTTTGTGAGTGAAAGCAGCCATGCCATCTTTGTAACTTGAGCCAATACTGTTCGATGGACCATTGTGGTATGTCCGCTGAACGAGAGTTTGCTGCCCAAAACGACCTCGAAATATTTGCATGTTTTAATATAAAGTCGTGCAACATTACCTCAGGACGGGCCTAGAAACAAAAGAAACATTTTCACATTTGTTACTATTGACGGCGATGTTCCGTTCCAAGGCCCACATCTTGAAGCTACCCAGGTATTCCTGTGAGGTCTGTGGGGCTGTGACTATTAAAGGGCTCCTGGTCTGCACTGTCATAAGCAGTGTCAACTGCATACGCGTCCCTAAGGACATGGCTCCCTGTCCCCTGCTGACACCGAGCTGGTTGTTGGCATGTCAGCTGCGTAAATTGTGTGGAGAGTGGGATCAAGGACACTGCCTTGTGGGTCTGCGGCGCATATGGGTCTGTTTGTCGACTTTGCACCAGCGTCGACTACGCAAAATATTCTATCCTTTAAGAAGCTACTCACTAACTGAAATAATTTTGGGGTAAGGAGGCTCTCTAATTACGAAATTAAAATGTTAGATGGGCCCAATCGGACTGTCTGTTATGTTATGTAAATGATTTTTATTCAAGACACTCATATTCATATAGTACATACATATACAAAGCGACTGTTGGATTCTGCAGCAGTCGCATCGCTTTAGAAAAAGCAGCATTCATGTAATCATAAGAAGATGTCTTCATCTCAGTTAAGTAAAACAGCTGTTCGCTGTAAACAAGGTTGGCAACCCTCTCTTGCACTTGTCACAACTGCTATAAAAATGCATATCTTATTCTATAACCCACTTGTTCGTTGTTGTTCGACGCGACGTGAAGAACTTTTTCCGAGCCACATCCAAAACATCTTATAATTTATATAAGTTCAATAAATAAAACTGAATTAGAACGTGTTGTTTGTGAAAAGCCGAAATAGACTTTATTTCTTGACTCAGTGTCAAGACAGCTGCTAAAAACATTAGCGTTGAGTTGCTAACCACAAACTTCAAATTTTAACAAAGGATATTATTTTGGGCTTAGTTTAAAATCTAGTTTAAAATCTTTAAAATCTATCTAATATATATCTATATAATATTATATCTATTTATTCTGCGTTGGTATCCAAGTTAATATGGTTTCCCATATTATCCACTATATTTTATCAAATACGGAGATTTTCTTTGGTTTTTCATTTTTTTTAATATGAGCAAAAATTTGCAAATTTGAAAATTTTATAAATTTTGTTGGTGCAATTAATGAAATTTATCTAGTTTTGCTGTTTACATATACAATGAATGTATACAAATAAGTCAACCTTTTGCTACTGTTTTTTTTCATTGACAACAAACTCACACATATAATAGACGTAGAATCAAAAATGTTCAAAATGCGACCAAGAACTTACAGCTTGATTAACCAAAACACACGCACACACACCCACACTCGCCTATACCAGTCCTGGTTAAGGGGCAGCGGATGCAATTTCTAGTTACCAAAGCATATTACTAAAAAAGGAACTCTGCCTGCTGCTGGTTGGCTATAAAAACGTGACTTGCGCACTTACAAACGAAACTCTGAACACTACGGCAGTGGGCGTAATTATGGAAGCACTTAAGAAATTGTATATTGTGTATTATTTGCGACGCGAAAAAGGACGCAAAAGTGAGCTCTCTTTTACATCTTCGATTTAGTGGCCTACATCAGGATGTTGAGGAGCAGAAGACACCTAGGAAGTGACGCGTGCGAAACCTTACAACCTGTTTGCTCGGCTTAGCAACAAGAAGTAGCTGTTCGTGTCGCCCAAACTGCGGCTTCGGGTTAGTCATGATAAAGTCAGTCAACGCATACGACATCAGCATCAGTTTCAGGCATGTCAACACGCAAACACACACACGCACACACATAAACGCGCCAACATACATACAAACTTATACCTGGTCCAGCATGCAAATCAGTTCAAGTGCAAGCGGAACCTAGATTCGCTAAGACAGAGCTAAGAACTCGCTCTCTTGAACCGCAACGCATCACCTGCACTGTGGTCTTCTGCATGAGCTGTGGCTAATAAGCTCTCACATATGCAACAGGTGGGCGCAAAATGGAGCGCAACACCAATACAAATACAGCAAATTGGGCTGGCTAAATGTAAGTATTTGCCAGCTAATTTGTACCAAGCTAACGAAATAATATGTAAACATTTTATGTCATACAATAATTCAATTTGAGTGGCTTTTTGTATAGTAAATAGGTAGGTTTCATTTAAAATATTATATTTAAGAAATCTTTTTACTGGTTCAATGTAAGGGTTTTTCATATAACTTTTTATACCCTGAACCCATTAAAAATGGGTAAAACGGGTACATTGAAGTTGTGCAAATGTATGTAACAGGTAGACGGAAGCATCTCCGACCCTATAAAGTGTATACATTCTTGATCAGCATCAATAGCCAAGTGGATCTAGCCATGTCCGTCTCCCCGACCGTCCGTACGTATGAACGCAAGGATATCAGAACCTATTAGAGCTAGAGACTGCAATTTTAGTTGTAGGTCCTCCTAGTGCCTACAAAGATCTAGTTTGTTTCCGACAATCGATAACTTACTTTGTTTTCAAGCAATGGATAAGAATCGATAACGACATCCTGTTTTTGAACAAATTAATGCACTTTGGCAGGTTGTTTTGCAGGCAAGACCGACTGATTTAATAAGCCGCCAGTAGGAAACTGAATTCTCACATTTCATATATGTAGTTCAGGAACTCATTCAACTAAGGACAGCGAAATAAAAATTGACCGCCAGTCAACGCCATTAGTCGAACGTGTTCAAGAAAAAGGATGCCAACGCGTCAGCTAAAGACAGAATAAACAAGAAAAAACGAGGAAGAAAGGCTATCTTCGGCACTCCGAAGATCTAATACCCTTGCAATGACGAGCTTGGTGAAGGTATCTTGATAAACAAAAAAGGCTTTTAATCAAAAACCTAGTTTTCGACCGATCGTTCCTATGGCAGCTATATGATATAGTGGTCCGATCTTAATAGGATTTTGCATATATATGAGGAGCTTAGTAAAACTAATAAATGCCGAGTTTGGTCAAGATATCTTGAAAAACAAAATGTTTTTTCATACAAAATCTTAATTTTCTACCGATCGTTCCTATGGCAGCTATATGATATAGTGGTCCGATCTTAATAGGATCTAGCATATATGTGAGGAGCTTATTAAAACTAATAAATGTCGAGTTTGGTCAAGATATCTTGAAACACAAAATGTTTTTTCATACAAAAGCTTAATTTTCGACCGATCTTTCCTATGGCAGCTATATGATATAGTAGTCAGATCCAGCTGGTTTTGACATATGTGCTGCGTGCAACAGAAAAAGGGACTTCTGCAAAGTTTCATTAAGATAGCTTTAAAACTGAGAGACTAGTTCGCATAGAAACAGACAGCCGGACAGACGGACAGACGGACAGACGGACAGACGGACATGGCTATATCGACTCGACTGTTGATGCTGATCAAGAATATATATACTTTATGGGGTCGGAGATGTCTCCTTCTATGCGTTACACATTTCACGACAAAATTATAATACCCTCTGCAAGGGTATAAAAATGCATGTGGTAGGATGAGCTTTGTTATGCTTCCCACCTTTGTTTAACGTTCCTTTTATTGCATCGTGTGGTCAGGTCTGTGTGCTTCGGCAAAAAGTGGGCTTGGTTATAGGTACAGCCCCAACGCAACTGTCAACAATCTCCGCGCATGTTAGCTCTCACACCCGTTGCACGAGGATACTGCAAGACACATTTTGGGAAAAGTGCAGCGAATCGCATTTGCAACATTTTCAGTACAACAGAGCAAAATTAAATGATATTAAGTGCTCGGGGCAGGGCAGCCCCCTCATCAGTTCGAGTATATGTATATATAAATTTATTATCGATGACGATGACGAAGTCGACGTCGATGAAGATGAATTTAGCAGATGGTTTGATTTAAAATAACATTGGCTTCCCAATAAACTATATATATTTGTAAATCCCAATAAAACTTTTTCAATGAACTCTCCAAGAATTGAATACATCTACAAGAAAAACGAGGAAGAAAGGCTATCTTCGGCACGCCGAAGATCTAATACCCTTGCAACCTTTTAATGCCGAGAAAATGGTTAATGCCGAGCTTGGTTCACCAAGTATCTTGATAAACAAAAAAGGCTTTTAATCAAAAACCTAGTTTTCGACCGATCGTTCCTATGGCAGCTATATGATATAGTGGTTCGATCTTAAAAGGATTTTGTATAAATATGAGGAGCTTAGTAAAACTTATAAATGCCGAGTTTGGTCAAGATATCTTGAAAAACAAAATGTTTTTTCATACAAAATCTTAAATTTCGACCGATCGTTCCTATGGCAGCTAAATGATATAGTAGTCCGATCTTAATAGGATTTTGCATATATATGAGGAGCTTAGTAAAACTAATAAATGCCGAGTTTGGTCAAGATATCTTGAAAAACAAAATGTTTTTTCATGCAAAATCTTAATTTTCGACCGATCGTTCCTATGGCAGCTATATGATATAAAGGCCCGATCTTAATAGGATTTTGCATATATATGAGGAGCTTAGTAAAACTAATAAATGCCGAGTTTGGTCAAGATATCTTGAACCACAAAATGTTTGTCCATACAAAAACTTAATTTTCGAACGATCTTTCCTATGGCAGATATATGATATAGTAGTCAGATCCAGCTGGTTTTGACACATGTGCTGCGTGCAACAGAAAAAGGGACTTCTGCAAAGTTTCATTAAGATAGCTTTACAACTGAGAGACTAGTTCGCATAGAAACAGACAGCCGGACAGACGGACAGACGGACATGGCTATATCGACACGACTGTTGATGCTGATCAAGAATATATATACTTTATGGGGTCGGAGATGTCTCCTTCTATGCGTTACACATTTCACGACAAAATTATAATACCCTCTGCAAGGGTATAAAAAGGCTTTTAATCAAAAACCTAGTTTTCGACCGATCGTTCCTATGGCAGCTATATGATATAGTGGTCCGATCTTAAAAGGCTTTTGCATATATATGAGGAGCTTAGTAAAACTAATAAATGCCGAGGTTGGTGAAGATATCTTGAAAAACAAAATGTTTTTTCATACAAAAACTTAATTTTCAACCGATCGTTCCTATGGCAGCTATATGATATAGTGGTCCGATCTTAATAGGATTTTGCATATATATGAGGAGCTTAGTAAAACTAATAAATGTCGAGTTTGGTCAAGATATCTTGAAACACTAAATGTTTTTTCATACAAAAACTTAATTTTCGACCGATCTTTCCTATGGCAGCTATATGATATAGTAGTCAGATCCAGCTGGTTTTGACATATGTGCTGCGTGCAACAGAAAAAGGGACTTCTGCAAAGTTTCATTAAGATAGCTTTAAAACTGAGAGACTAGTTCGCATAGAAACAGACAGCCGGACAGACGGACAGACGGACAGACGGACAGACGGACATGGCTATTTCGACTCGACTGTTGATGCTGATCAAGAATATATATACTTTATGGGGTCGGAGATGTCTCCTTCTATGCGTTACACATTTCACGACAAAATTATAATACCCTCTGCAAGGGTATAAAAATATTTCAAATGTTAAGTATCTAAACATTTTTAATTAGACAAGCACACAAACAAGAAATACATTGGCAATTCCCAATGAAAAGCTTTTAATAAACTTGTGGCGATCTGGCAGCACAGAAATTGATTCATTTTAAGTTTTTTGTCTTTGATAAGTTTGGTTACACTATTTTGTTATTTCACCATATTACAAAAAGTATGTACACTTCCTTCTAGCTTGAGCTCTCTAACCATTACCATATACGCATCTTAATATTCACTTTTTATGGTGTCTAATAAATAAAGCATACTATTGCTAAAATCGAAATATTATTACTTGTGTTAATGGATGTTGAATTTGACTTTTAAGTTCCATTCATATAACCAAATTGGTGACCCCCGACAAAAACCAAAGTTTGGCTCGAAGCTAAGCCAATCTTTGTGCGCAACTCAAATTGCAATCATCCCCAAAGGGAATACTCCACGATCATACTGAAGTTTTCGCCAATGCAATTGAGAATTTATGCCAAGGGACACATTCATATAGCTTTGCTGTGATAACTCACTCAAAAATAAACTTTTTGCGCAGTTCCACGAAATACATGACGCTTAAAATACAAAATGGAGGACGAAAATAATGCTAGCGCTCACATTGAGAACAGCAATGCAGGAGTTGCAGACAATGTAAATTCTATTTTCGCCAAGATGCCATTTCCTCAACAACACACGGTTACAAACATTGAAATGCTTTTCACAAAGCTAGAAAGTTGGTTTCTTTTACAAGGCATAGGCTTACGGAAGAAACACGAGAAGTACGCAGCCGTCATCACATATGCGGATCCCAAATACTTAGATCAAGTTCACGATCTTGTTCATAATGAGCCTCAAGCAAATCCATACACTACACTCAAACTGGTCAATCTAGCAAAGTTCGCTGAGTCAGAGATGACACGCCTCGACAAACTTGCCACTGGCATTCAACTCGGTGATGGACGCCCAAGCCATCTCCTCAGCCAACTACAGCAAACCAATGCTACTAACTAAATTAATGGATTAAACTCCTACCTCCTGCAGCTCGCGTGCGTCATCGCAGGCATTCTTGAGACTTTTCCAAATACAACATTAACGCAACTTACAACAGCCGCTGACGCCGTAATGGAGCTTCGGGAGCTTCCAACTAGAACCTCTTACCTGTTAAAATATGTTTAAGTGCATCCGCCCATGTTAGTCTTGCTGTGAGAATGCTGAAGAATAAACTTTCGTTTATTAAACGTTTGATCCGCATTTGCCACTCAAGAACGTGTCAAATAAACTTTTCGCGATTTTTCCATATTACGAGTGGAATTTCCCGAAACCCCGTCTTAACGGGGTTTGGTAACTACTGTGAAAATTTCAGCATCCTTCCACCTACGGTTTGTTCGGCGGGTCTTCACTTTGTTTGTGAGTGAAAGCAGCCATGCCATCTTTGTAACTTGAGCCAATACTGTTCGATGGACCATTGTGGTATGTCCGCTGAACGAGAGTTTGCTGCCCAAAACGACCTCGAAATATTTGCATGTTTTAATATAAAGTCGTGCAACATTACCTCAGGACGGGCCTAGAAACAAAAGAAACATTTTCACATTTGTTACTATTGACGGCGATGTTCCGTTCCAAGGCCCACATCTTGAAGCTACCCAGGTATTCCTGTGAGGTCTGTGGGGCTGTGACTATTAAAGGGTTCCTGGTCTGCACTGTCATAAGCAGTGTCAACTGCATACGCGTCCCTAAGGACATGGCTCCCTGTCCCCTGCTGACACCGAGCTGGTTGTTGGCATGTCAGCTGTGTAAATTGTGTGGAGAGTGGGATCAAGGACACTGCCTTGTGGGTCTGCGGCGCATATGGGTCTGTTTGTCGACTTTGCACCATCGTCGACTACGCAAAATATTCTATCCTTTAAGAAGCTACTCACTAACTGAAATAATTTTGGGGTAAGGAGGCTCTCTAATTACGAAATTAAAATGTTAGATGGGCCCAATCGGACTGTCTGTTATGTTATGTAAATGATTTTTATTCAAGACACTCATATTCATATAGTACATACATATACAAAGCGACTGTTGGATTCTGCAGCAGTCGCATCGCTTTAGAAAAAGCAGCATTCATGTAATCATAAGAAGATGTCTTCATCTCAGTTAAGTAAAACAGCTGTTCGCTGTAAACAAGGTTGGCAGCCCTCTCTTGCACTTGTCACAACTGCTATAAAAATGCATATCTTATTCTATAACCCACTTGTTCGTTGTTGTTCGACGCGACGTGAAGAACTTTTTCCGAGCCACATCCAAAACATCTTATAATTTATATAAGTTCAATAAATAAAACTGAATTAGAACGTGTTGTTTGTGAAAAGCCGAAATAGACTTTATTTCTTGACTCAGTGTCAAGACAGCTGCTAAAAACATTAGCGTTGAGTTGCTAACCACAAACTTCAAATTTTAACAAGGGATATTATTTTGGGCTTAGTTTAAAATCTAGTTTAAAATCTTTAAAATCTATCTAATATATATCTATATAATATTATATCTATTTATTCTGCGTTGGTATCCAAGTTAATATGGTTTCCCATATTATCCACTATATTTTATCAAATACGGAGATTTTCTTTGGTTTTTCATTTTTTTTAATATGAGCAAAAATTTGCAAATTTGAAAATTTTATAAATTTTGTTGGTGCAATTAATGAAATTTATCTAGTTTTGCTGTTTACATATACAATGAATGTATACAAATAAGTCAACCTTTTGCTACTGTTTTTTTTCATTGACAACAAACTCACACATATAATAGACGTAGAATCAAAAATGTTCAAAATGCGACCAAGAACTTACAGCTTGATTAACCAAAACACACGCACACACACCCACACTCGCCTATACCAGTCCTGGTTAAGGTGCAGCGGATGCAATTTCTAGTTACCAAAGCATATTACTAAAAAAGGAACTCTGCCTGCTGCTGGTTGGCTATAAAAACGTGACTTGCGCACTTACAAACGAAACTCTGAACACTACGGCAGTGGGCGTAATTATGGAAGCACTTAAGAAATTGTATATTGTGTATTATTTGCGACGCGAAAAAGGACGCAAAAGTGAGCTCTCTTTTACATCTTCGATTTAGTGGCCTACATCAGGATGTTGAGGAGCAGAAGACACCTAGGAAGTGACGCGTGCGAAACCTTACAACCTGTTTGCTCGGCTTAGCAACAAGAAGTAGCTGTTCGTGTCGCCCAAACTGCGGCTTCGGGTTAGTCATGATAAAGTCAGTCAACGCATACGACATCAGCATCAGTTTCAGGCATGTCAACACGCAAACACACACACGCACACACATAAACGCGCCAACATACATACAAACTTATACCTGGTCCAGCATGCAAATCAGTTCAAGTGCAAGCGGAACCTAGATTCGCTAAGACAGAGCTAAGAACTCGCTCTCTTGAACCGCAACGCATCACCTGCACTGTGGTCTTCTGCATGAGCTGTGGCTAATAAGCTCTCACATATGCAACAGGTGGGCGCAAAATGGAGCGCAACACCAATACAAATACAGCAAATTGGGCTGGCTAAATGTAAGTATTTGCCAGCTAATTTGTACCAAG
>JBAMCE010000392.1:0-10911 GCA_037075305.1 Drosophila kanekoi | reverse complement strand
GCGAGAGTTGCGGCGAGTTATGTTAGCTTAAAAAAAGTACAGCGAATTTCCATTTTAAGCTAATCGAAAAGCAATCCAATCTAGTTTTTTTTTATCTATTTGCCCCATAAAAATCAATAAAATTGTAAACAAACTTTCGATTTTCAATGATAACAAGCCGATAAGAACTGATAAACTCTAGTAGATAATATTGTACTGTTACTTATCTATGTAATCTATCTAAGCCACAAACAACTATAATGGGAATTTTGTTTTTTTTTTAACTGAAAGGTAAACTATATGACAGTTAACAACTTTTAGGCCAATGAACTGTTATAACAACATAACTATTCGATGATAAACAGTTTAGCTTCAAAACTGAGTTGTTTACTATAATATACCACAAAGTATTTTCTGACTAAGTTCACCGAAAAATATGAAAAATGCGTGGAAATATTTGGAAAAAAAACTGTTTTTACTGGACAAAATGGTTAAGAAACTATTGTAAAAACGGCTTTCATATCAAATTGCCTTCAAACTCATCTATAAGGCATTTTATTAAATACTCTCAACCATTTTGCAAGATGGAAGAGACGTTTTGCTTAAATATAGGTGGAAAATGGAACAAAATCAGAGTTGATTCGCATTCGGCTATTCACCAAATACATGTTATATAAAAGTACCCTTATTATTAGGGCAACCCTCGCAAATCTAGTTTTACGTGATGCTGCAGCGACTACGTGACTAGATAAGCCTATTAAGCAGCATTTGCTCTGCCTGCCTGGTACCAGTTACCCAAGTCCTTAAAACATGCAATTCGACAGCCCATCAAGGCACAGTCCACTTTTTGAAGAAAGCAGGCTGAGGGTCAGCGCCACTCGGCGCTTGTGGGTGGGGGAGGTAATTGTGGAGCCATAAATCTTAAGTCCACGCGTATATTGGCTTATTCCGCTGAGCCCCAGAATTTGCCAACAAATTCAAGCGAGAGTCAGGGCGAGAAGAGCAAAAGGAGACAGCAGCCAGGAAATAAAAAACGAATCGCGTTAATTCTTAACCAAAAAGTAAGCCTGCGTGTGTGAGTGTGTGTGTGAAAAATCGATTGATTTGAAAAGAGAGAAAAAGCAATTAAGGTCAATGCGTTGCTGTGTTGTCCTTTGATGGGTCGTAACTACCTCAACTTTTTCAATTTGCCTTTTGTCCGGCGCACGTCGAACAACTGACCAAAGTTATCGCTCGGAAGAAATCGAAATTAGGCCCAAAACTGAAAGCGAGGGGCGGCGGGTGCCAGTTCAATGCCACAAGCGATAAAAAGAATTTAAATAGGGCAAACGTACCCAAAATAACATATAAAAAAGCCAGAAGTAAATAAAAAGTAAAAACAGCAAAGGAAACAAAGTTTTACTTTGGCCGTTCGCCAGAAGCGAGGACAACAAACGGACATTGTGCAATGAAGCATAAGAATACGGAAAAGGCTAAAACAACCTAAACATGCTGAAAACCCACAATTTGACCAAAAAGAACAAATGCTGCTTGATTGAATTTCGGGTTGACCAGGTTGCGCATACGCCACGTTGTGCGGCATGTATGGGCCATATATGGCTTTGCTCTGAGACCAGTTTAATTAACAAAAATGTGCAGCACTTTAAATTAATTAAATTGTCTTCCAAAAGGCATTTCAAAAGGACAATAAAAACACACTTTTATTGCCCAAAAATGTGCAATGATTTCCTCCCTTTTAGCTGCTTTTGGTCTGTTGTTGTTCTTGCCTGGGCTTTAATTTATGGTTTTAATTTTTAGTCTCGGAGCAGCCACAATATAGCCTCGCGCTGTTGCCATCAACACAAAAGGCTCGTTTGTGAGCTTAGCAAACTTTTGCCAAAGTGTTAACAACTCGTGTAAATTCCATTAAAGCCTCGAGGAAAAAAGAAGGAGAGAGAGAGAGTCCTGGCAACTCTCTGTCACATTCGATAAATCAAGGGCGACAAACAACAACACACGCAACGCAGCAGCTGCAACAACAACAACGATGGCTATTAAAACCAGCTCGCAAACCGCCTAAAATTATGCAACACGCGCTATAAATATGCAAATTGTTCGAGCCTTACTAAACTAATCATAGTTAATTAGCATGCCTGACAATTTTCGCTGGTATCCAAGCCCTGTAGCTGGGGAAAATGCAGAGTAGATATTCATGGTAAATAATGAAATGCTGCTGCTGAATTTGAACCCGAAACTTCTCTTTGCAAGGTCCGATGCGCAGACAACTGAGCGAACCACTCTTTGCCCCACTTTAAAGTCGAATCTTTCAAAAACTCTTACGACGCATTTTTGAGCCCAAACGCAGCTTTAGTTAAAATAAGAAATTTCTAGCCATACCATAAATATCAATTATATAGAAGTTTATAACATTTTGGAATCTCTAAAAGATATGTTCTGAATAAAACCCATTTATGATTTAGATTCCATAGTATAAAGAACTGTATATTTATATAAATCCCAAACTGAATCTTTATGCTTCAAAGAGAGCATCTAGCATTCGGCTTGATTCCTTAGCCAAATTTATCTCTTGCTATATTTTTGCATAATTTGTGAATTCTATGAATTTTGCGCTTGTTGCTTTTTAATTAAATTCGTGGCGTAGATCAAGAATGAAGCTCGTTAGGGCTAAACTGACGACAATTACAACTGCGACACATTCGCCATAAATAGCTTATTACAAGGCCCATGGCCATTACGCATACTATGCGATTTTCACTTGGTTTCACGGCCTTGACGCCGTGCCAAAACTCATTAGCCAAGAAATGCTGTTCATTAGCAGCAGGTAAAAGTAATATGTGACAGCTGGCCATCAAATCCCATCATCGTATCAAACATAAATGAACTATGCTGAATATATATCTATATATATTCTGATCAAACAATCAGAGCGAAATGATCTTATAGATAAACAGACCAAACACTTAACCCTTATGGCCAGGCATTTAACCTAGCCACATGCCGAAATAACAACAAAAATAAAAATGCTCAAGTAAATACGCCGAAGAGCAGAAAAAGCAAATAGAAAATTGCGTTGACAATGTTTGCATTTTGGCAAAGCAACAGAGAAACAGAGAATTTCTCTCGCCTCCTTCCTCTTTCGCTGTCGTAATTTTATTTTTCAATTTAGCAAACAACAAACACAACAACAAGGGCAACAACGAGCCGAACAAAAGCTGCCAATAAAATTTATCATCATTCAAATGCACACGAGCGTAAATTAAATACAATTAAAGCTGTTCTCAATTTTGGCCATATTAGCGAAAACGTGCAAAATGTTTGCTTGGAGGCAAGCGAATTTAGAAGCTGAAAAGTAAGCGAATCTTCAGTAGGAAACTTAACAGCTTGAAAGTTATCGAATAGATAAGATAGATAGATAGAAAAGACAAATCGGCTGATAGATACTTGGGATATTTCCGAACAATCCTTATCGGCACAAAAGTGCATATAAAGCTGATTCCGTTGACATTCTAAAACGGGTATTCCCCAAATAAGAGACATAGATTATAAACTGTGATATCAGTTTTGACTCTTCACAGTTCAAACTATCGATTGGAAAACTAAGAGGGGTGTTCCCGAAATTGTATTTAAAATAGTAATTATTTAGTAAACAATATCGCTCGGGGAACTAAAAGGGATGTTCCCGAAATTGGCAGCATAAATACTAAACCAAATAATAGACGTTTCTATCATAAATCTAAAAAGAAAAGGGGTATTCCAAAAAACAATAATTGTTTACTAAGTACGTTTCTTTTCCAAGCTAATATACAATCTTCTAATCAATCGATTAAAGATGAGAACAAATTTTAAAATCTTAAACTAACAAGAGAAAATAACCTGTAATATTAAAACAATGTTTTACTTTTCTTTAAAAAAATCGATTTAATGAGCTGTGATTCCGATTGCAACATCGATAGAAAAACTAAAAGGGGTGTTCCCAAAAATCGATTAAAACTTTATTTTGTAAGAAAATCCCCTTTTCTAACTTATGAACAACCATCTCATTTATCGATTACTGTTGAGTTATGTCAAAAGTTAACCAAAAAATATAATAAACATGAAGGGTATGCCTGTATTTGCAGGTAATCAAATAAAATCAATTAACAAGAGGTTAACAAAGGTAAAGGCATTGTTGTCGTCCGAGCACAGTTGCTTCTGAATATAATGCTGATGACTAACTAAAACCCAATAATTAAATTAATAATTTAAACAGCCAAAAAAAAGCCAAACAAAAAAGAAACAAACTGATAAAACGATGACGGCACGTGGACATCAGTTGTTTTTTTGGTGAGCAGACGGACGATTACAAAATAAAATAATAACCCCCATACTAACTCAACTGAAATGGCAATTAAAAGCACATTTTCATTTTCGGCTCCCACAAAACATGGGACGGAGAGAGAGAGACACAGGAGAACCAGAAATCGGCCAAACAAAACAATGCACAATGTTTGCTCATTAACGCTTAATATAAACAGAAATAAATACTTTATGATTGGGATACTTACGCGCAAGCTGGAAGTAAGGGAAATGAATAGGGCGAAGGGTTTGAGGGTACTACGAATGTTATATAGACATTAGATACAGGAATGGGGCAGGCCCTGTTCGGGGTACTAGGAATGTTATATAGACATTAGATACAGGTATGGGGCAAGCCCTGCAGCTATATCTGCGACGCTCTAGCAGACTTTTCAATACACTAGAGATTTCTGTATGACATCGAGTTTGTTTCTTGCAAGCACCACAAAGATATCAAATTTCGTTCTAAGTTATCGATAGTATCTAATTTCGTCAAAATCGATAGTTATTTAGTCAACAGTCGATTGCTTTAAACATATTCTTAAAAGCATTTAAATAAAAGCTAGATCTGAGTAAGCACATTGAATATCTTTACTATCAACTGAGATATTTTATCGATAGTCTTATCGATAGTTAATTTACTGTTGCGCATTTTAATGACAGTACACCGTAATATCATATTTTAACTATCTTAACTTTTAAATTTGTTATCGATAGATTTTAAATCGATTTGTTTTGATAGATTTGTTATCGATAGATTTTCTAAATATTTTAAGAATGCTCTTAAAAGAATGCTCTGCTAAAATTATAAACTGTCATTTTCATTTTTATCGATAATTTTTGAATCGATTTTTTAATTATTCCCTAACAACATTTAAATAACAGTCAGCACTAATATCACATATTGACAATCTTAACTATCAACTGGGATTTGTTATCGATAGCATTTGTTGAGTATCTGAAGCATCGATTGCCACTTTCAATCGATAGCTAACGTATATTTGACTATTTTCTAGCATTTTTCTTATAACCTTCACCGTATAACTTCGAATGCAAATGTCAAAACTCTGTTAAAAACAGGAGGTTTCTCGTGGACTTTATTTATTTATTTGATGGGGCTTGCGGCCTGGGTCACTCGTTAAAAGGGCTCGACACGTACCGAGCATAAACAATTTCCATAATGCACGCACAAATTAACGGATACAAAAATAAATATTCTTTATTTTATTCATAAATGCGTGAGGCATGTCGAAAGGGTACATAAAAATACAAATTTACGTAGGGCTGCCCGCATACATAAATATGCTTAAAGGACACGTGTACCAAAGAATTGGCTGTGGGCAGAAGTTTGTGAAATATTCTGAGCCGCAGACGAAAGTTAATTTTATGTACTGATTGAGTATACGTCATGTTGGCAGGCGCGTTTTCCAATCAATTGAAGGAAATGTTAGGCACTGTCATACAGAACGACAATATCTGAGACAGAAATATGAAAGCATGATTGACTTGGAGATGTCCTGTGCGGAAGCACAAAGTGTAAGGACAATACATTCATGAATTACATGGGATTTCATTAAGCAAACCTAATGAAAATGCTGAAGATATAGAAAATAACTTGTCTTAATGGAAGGCTCAGTTGAATAAACTAGCTTGTTAAACCTTGTATACTATATACACCACCAACAAACCCTTATTTTGCTCTATTCATGTTTACAGGGTATCAAAAGAGGCAGATTAGCAAGTCAAATCAAATCAAATCAATTCTGTTGACTGCGGCCTGCCGCTGACTGACACAATTATTTGTGCGTTTCACATGAAAACAAGAAGAAAAACGCAGGCGGAAAATCTCTGTGCGTCTTTATGTAAATCTTGTCCCTGTGCCGTTTGCAGTTCAATGAAGCAGCTGTGAATGCTTTGTGGATACGAGGTCTGCGGGTAGGGGGCAGGGTATTGTGGGTTGGGTGTAATGGCATGTTATGTTGAAAAGTGTGCAACGGGAAATTAAATACGCTTGATTAATTATAAAATTGCGGCAATGCAAATTACCGTCTTTAGGCAGCATTTAATTAAATGATAAAAACGCGAGCCCCTCCGACTTTGTTGAATGAGCAAATATTTGGCATTGTTTGGCCGCCCACCTCAGCTCAATTCAGGCTCATTAATATAACTTACAAGACTATATCGGTTAGTTGAGGTAGAAACTGTCAAACGAATGAACTCACCTGATGACATAATTAACGCAGACAACGCTCTGCGGCTTTTGCTTATCGTAAACAATCGTCGCCTGCGTCACGATCCAGCAGTAGCCGCCAAATTTGCCCAGCAGACGATAGCGACACGTTTCGCCCTGTCCTTGCTCAGCACTGCAAAGACACAAGAAGCGTTACAGATAAGTTACGTGAGTTTAGCCCATTTCCATAAATGTAAGCCAAGCTCTTAACTACATCAGACAAATCAAATCAAGTTACAAAGAAAAAAACCAATTGCGGCCGACACCAAAGACAAGAGCAATAGGTATAATATCATTTGAAATTGTTTTTGCGGTTTAAGTTTCTATTTGGGTTTTTTTTATATACTTATATTTAATGCCAGGGTTGGGTGCCAAAGATAAAAGCACACACATAATCTTGTCCAAATATGATTCACAAAATTTAAGTTGAAACTTGAATTAATGCATGCGAATACTTGGAAATTTATTGTGATTAATAATATGCCTGTTGTGCTATGCCATGCTAAATAAACGTGTGCTATATGCTATAGAGTACTCTAGTCGAGCTTGCCAGAGAGGCAGATACCCTACACCTGAGTAGACCTCAGTGCATTCGTACTTTGCTTTTCAGCCCTCTTTTTCCTCCTGCCGGAAGTATGTATAAATGGCATTAAGATTGCACTTTAAGGTGCGCTTATACCAAATCTTTTAAATTAAGGAAGCGGCGATGATTGAGTATCCAAGTGTACACCATACAAACACCCACATACATAGATTGATGTACATAGCTCGTAGACAGTCTTAAGAATAAATCAATATTTATTGAATAATTGACATAAGATTATGTTTTATCTATTGAAGAACTCTATTATAAAGTCGATCAAGGAAATGTCTTCTACTACTGAAGAAAGGAATCTTTATATATGATCATTATCTTCTGGTCGTAACCGCATCTTTTTAATGTAAATACAACAATTAATTCCAAAACTAGCTAACTATTCTTGATATATATAGCTAGTCTATATATCATAGCCTTATCAGGCATCTATAATTACACATTTTTATTATAATTACAATTATAATTATTTTGAATACTCTCAAACAGCCCTGGCTTTGGTTTTGTGCTTGAATTTTCAACAACAAAATGGGTAAGTCTCAAATGACGTTTGCCAAAGGCAGCCAGGCATAAATATTAAATAATATCTGGGCCACAAAAACCGCTCGAGGCAATGTTATATAAGTGCTGAGCTAAGCAATGCCAATTTGTGTTGTGCTTTTAATGCTGTATTCGAGTGCGGAACAGCCGTGCTTATAGGGTATAAGCTGAAGAGCAATATGTTGGTTGTCAAGGGGCGATACATAAAGACGGTTTTAATTAAAAAATCGTGTTAGAATTAAATCAAATAAATATGTGTGCAGGCAGCTTTGTATGCGTGTGTGTGTGTGTGTGTGTGACAAAAAGACTTGCTGCGACAAGCTCAATAAAAATTTAATGCGCCTGCAAGCAACGCACAAGCAAGACATAAAATTACACACGGCTTGATGAAAATTCATAAGCCAAAGACGGCAGCAGACAGAGCTGGACAAGGTGGGAGGAGGAGCTCAAGGTGCGTTGGGGGTTGGGGGGCATGTACATAGCAATTGAAATTCATGGCCTTTAATGTTATGCGTTTATTATTAGACCCGTTTTCAACGAGCCAATGGCCAAAACTCAGGTAATTGCCGTTGCCTAATTACAAGCGCAGCTGCCGCAGACCAAATAAGGCAATGGCCTCCTCCAGAATCCCAGCCCTATATAGCATATATTTCTATATATATATATATGTAACACAAATAGCTACACTTAAATTGAATTCGTAAACTGTAATGTGAAAGCCGCAAACACAAATCCCAATGAAACATGAGCGAAAACTGAGGCATCGCTTGCTTTTTGCCATCATTATAGCATTTAGAGTTCTCTATATATCTCTCTCTATATATATACATACATATATATATATGTGTGTGTGTGTGTATATAGAGTGAGATATATATATGCGTATAATTAACTCAGTCTCGCAGTCACTCAGTCATTCATTCAGTTAATTTGAAATCAGCAGCAGAAAATTAGTTTTTCTTTTGTGCCAGCGCTTTTGGCTTAGTGGCCTCATGATTCATTTCAGTCCACTTGAAGCGCCCCACACACTGCACAGTGGTGCGCAGTCTGTGTGAACTAGCAAGCAAAAAAACAAAGCTGGCATACAGTCAGAGGCTGATAGAAAATTGAAAACTATTTGTTTGGAAGAGTCCACCATTTCTAAAAATGTGCTAAAAAACTCCTTAATGTTAAAAATGTGGGTGTGGCAAATTTTTAAAAAAAACTAGTGGTGGCGGTGCTATTATTTAGTTCGCAGCTGTATATATATATATATATTTTATTTTTTTAATTGCAATCATTAAATCCGACTTGGAAGAAATTGAAATCGACTATTAATGTTGAAGTTTATCATTGAGAAACCTTTTAAAGACATCCCTTATATAGGACAGTCGCTATCCTAAATGTACCCATTCTAATGAATGTCATTCACAATGCAAACTTGATTTTCAATAATAAAAAATTCAGAAATTATAAGAATTACGCTTAATTTATCGATATTTTGTGGTATTAATACACACAGATACGACAACAGATTAAGTAAAGAAAAATATATTGTGAAAAATATTCGGTGTTAGAATATTTATAATCAAATAAATATGTATAAAAAAGCTACAGAATACCCCTATTATTTATCAACTCCTTAACTTAGTATAAATTCAAGCATCGTCAATTGGTGATGATCATCATCATCAATTATTAGTGCTTAAAAGATATAGTTTTAGAAGTCTCGAATAAACATAACAAACCATTATTTAATCGTTTTTTTTTTTAAATCATAAGCAAGTGATTTGTTTTTTGAATTAATATTCATATATACTGCAACCACTGTGCGCAGGGTCTCTGCTGCAATTCCGGATAATAATTATGCTGGGTCATTAATAGGGCAACATCGAAGAGGCTTGTTAGTGTAGTCACGAAAAGGATGTGTGCCACATGTGAGCAGTGTATGCCAGACGCTGGCGAGGCAGAGGATGCGACTTTGGCTGCTGCCGCAGCTGGATTTGAATGCGCGCAAAAGTATGCAACATGAAACTGTGTGCTGCATGTGCAACATTCCAAGCACGCGGCCTCTTAGCAGCCAGAGCCAAAGAGCTCAGACGATTTGGCAGTGTTTATGGAATTAGCAGAGTGCAGCTGCTTGCTGCTTGCTGCTTGCTGCTGTCGCATTTGCCATGAACCCGATTTGCCCTTAGTCAAGGACTTTTGCCTTGCCAGAGTTCCCTGCTAGACAAGTTTCAAGGCAAAAATATTAAAATATCTGCGCGCACAGCGACAAAAGATCATTTATCTAGAATTTTTAGCAACACATTCCAAAGACGGCAGCAGTCAGTGAATTTATGAACACGCAGCCAGAGCTGCGGAAAAAAGCGAGGTGAATGCAGACAGACAACGAGCAGCCATTTGTACAAATAAGCAAACAGCAGCAGCAGCCGCAGGAGCAGGAGCAGCAGCAGAGGAACAGCAGAGGAAGGATGCTCGAGGAGCAGCATTGGCAGCGGTAGTTCACTCCGCATTGAGATTGAGATGAATGCAAGGCAAACATTCAAACCGCATTCGAACCGCATTCAAGGTTATGTATCAAAGTTGAACAAATAGCAAGGAGCCAGCACAGGTTACAGCCAGTGCTGCACATTTCGCCTATTTCCTGCCAAATCTGGCTTCTTTTCTGTTGAAAGTGTGATTGTGGCAGAAGTAAAAGCTAGGTAAAATATCTATAAATATATATATGTATTACTAGGCAATACTCATAAACAAAACGAGCGAGAAAATAAGGTACGCCGAAGATGAAAATACCCTTGTACGAATTTCCATTTTGCAGATTTGTGAGCATCGTAAAGCTCGTATATGCTGAGTTTGATGAAAATATCTTGCCATATTAAAACCTACTTTTCGACCAATTGTTCCTATGGCAGCTATGCAATACAGTAGTCAAATCTGGCTGGCACTATCCGCAACATAAAGACGAATCTATGTCGACCTAAACGCACCTGAGAGACTAGTTCCCATAGAAACGACGAACGGACAAACGGACTTGCCTATTTCTACTCGGCAGTTGATGCCTGACTGAGAATACATATTCCTTTTTCATATGGGGGCTGTGGATGACTCATGTCATGTGTTACACATTCCAGGAACAAAGTATGAAACTCTCTACAAAGGCATACAAATTTAAAACGATGCTGAATTTGAACCAGCAACTTGTCGCTATTAGTTAAGTGCTCAGACTCAAAGCTACAAGTTCTAGTAACTG
>JBAMCE010000389.1:0-10445 GCA_037075305.1 Drosophila kanekoi | reverse complement strand
ATAGTCTCACCCGATTATTAAGTCTTAACACATTCAGCCTCACCTGTAACTCAAAATTACCCTACCAAAACTTGTCTCAGATACCAGGAACCCTGTAAATCCAGCATTTGCATCCTAGGGGCGCCAGTCAAAGCCAAACTGGCTTACCCGACTCTTTAATCTTAAAACATACAGTCTTGCCTAGCTGTCAAAACAGTTTTACCAAAACTTTTCTCAGATACCAGGAGCCCTGCCAATCTGGCATGTGCAGCCTAGGGGAGCAGGTCAAAGCAAAACAGCCTCACCCGACTATTTAATACTAAACACACAGCCCCATCTGGCCGCCGAAACTGCTCTACCAAAACCCGGCCAATCTGGCATTTGCAGCCTAGGGGAACAAGTCAAAGCCAATTAGTCGGACCTCATTATCCAATCTGAAAACACACAGTCCCATCTGGTTGCCAAAACGGCTTTACCAGAACATCTATCAGATTCCAGGAGCCCCGCCAATCTGGCATGTGCCGCCTAGGGGCGCAAGTCAAAGCGAAACATGCTCAACCGACTTCTTCATCTTAAAACATACAGTCTTGCCTAGCTGTCAAAGCTGTTTTACCAAAACTTGTCTTAGATTCCAGGAGCCCCGCCTATCTGGCATGTGAAGCCTAGGGGAGCAAGTCAAAGCCAAACAGGCTCATCCGACTATTTAATCCTAAAACATACAGCCTCACCTGGAAGTCAAAATTGCTTTCCAGGAGCCCTGTTAATCTAGCATTTGCAGCCTAGGGGACCAAGTCAAAGCAAAATAGTCTCACCCGAATATTATGTCTTAACACATTCAGCCTCACCTGGAACTCAAAATTGCCTTACCAAAACTTGTCTCAGATACCAGGAACCCTGTTAATCCAGCATTTGCATCCTAGGGGCGCAAGTCAAAGCCAAACTGGCTTATCCGACTCTTTAATCTTAAAACATACAGTCTTGCCTAGCTGTCAAAAGAGTTTTAACAAAACTTGTCTCAGATACCAGGAGCCCTGCCAATCTGGCATGTGCAGCCTAGGGGAGCAGGTCCAAGCAAAACAGGCTCACCCGACTATTTAATACTAAACATACAGCCCCATCTGGCCGCCGAAACTGCTCGACCAAAACCCGGCCAATCTGGCATTTGCAGCCTAGGGGAACAAGTCAAAGCCAATTAGTCGGACCTCATTATCCAATCTGAAACACACAGTCCCATCTGGTTGCCAAAACTGCTTTACCAAAACATCTATCAGATTCCAGGAGCCCCGCCAATCTGGCATGTGCCGCCTAGGGTCGCAAGTCAAAGCCAAACATGCTCAACCGACTTCTTAATCTTCAAACATACAGTCTTTCCTAGCTGTCAAAACTGTTTTACCAAACCTTGTCTTAGATTCCAGGAGCCCCGCCTATCTGGCATGTGGAGCCTAGGGGAGCAAGTCAAAGCCAAACAGGCTCATCCGACTATTTAATCCTAAAACATACAGCCTCACCTGGAAGTCAAAATTGCTTTACCGAAACTTGTCTCAGATGCCAGGAACCCTGTTATTCCAGCATTTGCATCCTAGGGGAGCAAGTCAAAGCCAAACAGGCTCACCCGACTATTTAACCTTCAAACATGCAGTCCTGACCTAGCTGTCAAAACTGTTTTACCAACCCTTGTCTCAGATACCAGGAGCCCTGCCAATCTGGCATGTGCAGCCTAGGGGAGCAGGTCAAAGCAAAATAGTCTCACCTGCCTATTAAGTCTTAACACATTCAGCCTCAAATAGAACTCAAAGTTGCCTTACCAAAACTTGTCTCAGATACGAGGAACCCTGTTTATCCAGCATTTGCATCCTAGGGGCGCAAGACAAAGGCAAACAGGCTTACCCGACTATTTAATCTGAAAATATACAGTCTTGCCTAGCTGTCAAAACTGTTTTACCAAACCTTGTCTCAGTTACCAGGAGCCCTGACAATCTTGCATGTGCAGCCTCGGGGAGAAGTTCAAAGCCAAACAGGCTCACTCTACAATTTAATCTTAAAACAAACAGCCCCATCTGGCTGCCAAAGCTGCTTTATCAAAACTTGTCATGGATACCAGGAGCCCTGTTAATCTAGCATTTGCAGCGTAAGGGAGCAAGTCAAAGCCAAATAGCCTCACCCGACTATTAAATCTTAAAACATACCGCCCCATCTGGCCGCCAAAACTGATTTACCAAAACTTGTCTCAGATACCAGGAAACCTGTTAATCCAGTATTTGCATCTTGGGGGCGCAAGTCAAAGCTAAACAGGCTCACCCGACTATTTAATCTTAAAACATACAGCCTTACCTAGCTGTCAAAACTGTTTTACTAAAACTTTTTTTAGATTTCAGGAGCCCTGTTAATCTAGCATTTGCAGCCTAGGGGACCAGGTCAAAGCAAAATAGTCTCACCCGATTATTAAGTCTTAACACATTCAGCCTCACCTGGAACTCAAAATTGCCTTACCAAAACTTGTCTCAGATACCAGGAACCCTGTTAATCCAGCATTTGCATCCTAGGGGCGCCAGTCAAAGCCAAACTGGCTTACCCGACTCTTTAATCTTAAAACATACAGTCTTGCCGAGCTGTCAAAACAGTTTTACCAAAACTTGTCTCAGATACCAGGAGCCCTGCCAATCTGGCATGTGCAGCCTAGGGGAGCAGGTCAAAGCAAAACAGCCTCACCCGACTATTTAATACTAAACATACAGCCCCATCTGGCCGCCGAAACTGCTCTACCAAACCCGGCCAATCTGGCATTTGCAGCCTAGGGGAACAAGTCAAAGCCAATTAGTCGGACCTCATTATCCAATCTGAAAACACACAGTCCCATCTGGTTGCCAAAACGGCTTTACCAGAACATCTATCAGATTCCAGGAGCCCCGCCAATCTGGCATGTGCCGCCTAGGGGCGCAAGTCAAAGCGAAACATGCTCAACCGACTTCTTAATCTTAAAACATACAGTCTTGCCTAGCTGTCAAAACTGTTTTACCAAAACTTGTCTTAGATTCCAGGAGCCCCGCCTATCTGGCATGTGAAGCCTAGGGAGCAAGTCAAAGCCAAACAGGCTCATCCGACTATTTAATCCTAAAACATACAGCCTCACCTGGAAGTCAAAATTGCTTTACCGAAACTTGTCTCAGATACAAGGATCCCAGATAATCTAGCATTTGCATCCTGGGGGCGCAAGTCGAAGCCAAATAGTCTCACCCGACTATTTAATCGTAAAACATACAGCCTTACCTAGCTGTCAAAACTGTTTTAATAAAACTTTTTAGATTCCAGGAGCCCTGTTAATCTATCATTTGCAGCCTAGGGGACCAAGTCAAAGCAAAATAGTCTCACCCGACTATTAAGTCTTAACACATTCAGCCTCAACTGTAACTCAAAATTACCTTACCAAAACTTGTCTGACATACCAGGAACCCTGTAAATCCAGCATTTGCATCCTAGGGGCGCCAGTCAAAGCCAAACTGGCTTACCCGACTCTTTAATCTTAAAACATACAGTCTTGCCTAGCTGTCAAAACAGTTTTACCAAAACTTGTCTCAGATACCAGGAGCCCTTCCAATCTGGCATGTGCAGCCTAGGGGCGCAGGTCAAAGCAGAACAGGCTCACCCGACTTCTTAATCTTAAAACATACAGTCTTGCCTAGCTGTCAAAACTGTTTTACCAAACCTTGTCTTAGATTCCAGGAGCCCCGCCTATCTGGCATGTGGAGCCTAGTGGAGCAAGTCAAAGCCAAACAGGCTCATCCGACTATTTAATCCTAAAACATACAGCCTCACCTGGAAGTCAAAATTGCTTTACCGAAACTTGTCTCAGATACAAGGATCCCAGATAATCTAGCATTTGCATCCTGGGGGCGCAAGTCAAAGCCAAATAGTCTCACCCGACTATTTAATCTTAAAACATACAGCCTTACCTAGCTGTCAAAACTGTTTTACTAAAACTTTTTTTAGATTCCAGGAGCCCTGTTAATCTAGCATTTGCAGCCTAGGGGACCAAGTCAAAGCAAAATAGTCTCACCCGACTATTAAGTCTTAACACATTCAGCCTCACCTGTAACTCAAAATTACCTTACCAAAACTTGTCTCACATACCAGGAACCCTGTAAATCCAGTATTTGCATCCTGGGGGCTCAATTCAAAGTGTAAACAGGCTCACCCGACTATTTAATCTTAAAACATTCAGCCTTACCTAGCTGTCAAAACTGTTTTACCAAACCTTGTCTTAGATTCCTGGAGCCCCGCCAATCTGGCATGTGTAGCCTAGGGGAGCAAGTCAAAGCCAAACAAGCTCATCCGACAATTTAATCCTAAAACATACAGCCTCACCTGAAAGTCAAAATTGCTTTACCGAAACTCTTCTCAGATGCCAGGAACCCTGTTATTCCAGCATTTGCATCCTGGGGGCCCAAGTCAAAGCCAAATGGTCTCACCCGACTATTTAATCTTAAAACATACAGCCTTACCTAGCTGTCAAAACTGTTTTACTTAAACTTTTTTAGATTCCAGGAGCCCTGTTAATCTAGCATTTACAGCCTAGGGGACCAAGTCAAAGCAAAATAGTCTCATCCGACTATTTAATCCTAAAACATACAGCCTCACCTGGAAGTCAAAATTGCTTTACCGAAAATTGTCTCAGATGCCAGGAACCCTGTTATTCCTGCATTTGCATCCTAGGGGAGCAAGTCAAAGCCAAACAGGCTCACCCGACTATTTAACCTTCAAACATGTATCCTGACCTAGCTGTCAAAACTGTTTTACCAACCCTTGTCTCAGATACCAGGAGCCCTGCCAATCTGGCGTGTGCAGCCTAGGGGAGCAGGTCAAAGCAAAATAGTCTCACCTGCCTATTAAGTCTTAACACATTCGGCCTCAAATAGAACTCAAAATTGCCTTACCAAAACTTGTCTCAGATACGAGGAACCCTGTTAATCCAGCATTTGCAATCCTAGGGGCGCAAGACAAAGGCAAACAGGCTTACCCGACTATTTAATCTGAAAATATACAGTCTTGCCTAGCTGTCAAAACTGTTTTACCAAACCTTGTCTCAGTTACCAGGAGCCCTGACAATCTTGCGTGTGCAGCCTAGGGGAGAAGTTCAAAGCCAAACAGGCTCACTCTACAATTTAATCTTAAAACAAACAGCCCCATCTGGCTGCCAAAGCTGCTTTATCAAAACTTGTCATGGATACCAGGAGCCCTGTTAATCAGCATTTGCGGCGTAAGGGACAAGTCAAAGCCAAATAGCCTCACCCGACTATTAAATCTTAAAACATACCGCCCCATCTGGCCGCCAAAACTGATTTACCAAAACTTGTCTCAGATACCAGGAAACCTGTTAATCCAGTATTTGCATCTTGGGGGCACAAGTCAAAGCTAAGCAGGCTCACCCGACTATTTGATCTTAAAACATACGGCCTTACCTAGCTGTCAAAACTGTTTTACTAAAAACTTTTTTTAGATTTCAGGAGCCCTCGATGATCCCGCATTTTGACCTAGGGGACCGGATCAAAAAAGCAAAATAGTCTCATCCGACTATTTAATCCTAAAATATACAGCCTCAACTGTAACTCAAAATTACTTCTTAAAAAACTTGTCTGACATACCAGGAACCCTGTAAATCCAGCATTTGCATCCTAAGGGGCGCAGAATCAAAACCAAACTGGCTTACCCGACTCTTTAATCTTAAAACATACAGTCTTGCCTAGCTGTCAAAACGGTTTTACCAAAACTTGTCTCAGATACCAGGAGCCCTACCAATCTGGCATGTGCAGCCTAGGGGCGCAGGTCAAAGCAGAACAGGCTCACCCGACTATTTAATACTAAACGGGCAGCCCCATCTGGCCGCCGAAACTGCTCTGCAAAAACACGGCCAATCTGGCATTAGCAGCCTAGGGGAACAAGTCAAAGCCGAAAAGTCGGACCTCATTATCCAATCTGAAAACACACTGATCCCATCTGGTTGCCAAAACTGCTTTACCAAAACATCTATCAGATTCCAGGAGCCCCGCCAATCTGGCATCTGCACTCTAGGGGCGCAAGTCAAAGCCAAACATGCTCAACCGACTTCTTAATCTTCAAACATACAGTCTTGCCTAGCTGTCAAAACTGTTTTACCAAACCTTGTCTTAGATTCCAGGAGCCCCGCCTTTCTGGCATGTGGAGCCTAGGGGAGCAAGTCAAAGCCAAACAGGCTCATCCGACTATTTAATCCTAAAACATACAGCCTCACCTGGAAGTCAAAATTGCTTTACCGAAACTTGTCTCAGATACAAGGATCCCAGATAATCTAGCATTTGCATCCTGGGGGCGCAAGTCAAAGCCAAATAGTCTCACCCGACTATTTAATCTTAAAACATACAGCCTTACCTAGCTGTCAAAACTGTTTTAATAAAACTTTTTTAGATTCCAGGAGCCCTGTTAATCTATCATTTGCAGTCTAGGGGACCAAGTCAAAGCAAAATAGTCTCACCCGACTATTAAGTCTTAACACATTCAGCCTCACCTGTAACTCATATTACCCTACCAAAACTTGTCTCACATACCAGGAACCGTGTAAATCCAGCATTTGCATCCTAGGGGCGCAAGTCAAAGCCAAACTGGCTTACCCGACTTTTTAATCTTAAAACATACAGTCTTGCCTAGCTGTCAAAACAGTTTTACCAAAACTTATCTCAGATACCAGGAGCCCCGCCAATCTGGCATGTGCCGCCTAGGGGCGCAAGTCAAAGCGAAACATGCTCAACCGACTTCTTAATCTTAAAACATACAGTCTTGCCTAGCTGTCAAAACTGTTTTACCAAACCTTGTCTTAGATTCCAGGAGCCCCGCCTATCTGGCATGTGGAGCCTAGGGGAGCAAGTCAAAGCCAAACAGGCTCATCCGACTATTTAATCCTAAAACATACAGCCTCACCTGGAAGTCAAAATTGCTTTACCGAAACTTGTCTCAGATACAAGGATCCCAGATAATCTAGCATTTGCATCCTGGGGGCGCAAGTCAAAGCCAAATAGTCTCACCCGACTATTTAATCTTAAAACATACAGCCTTACCTAGCTGTCAAAACTGTTTTACTAAAACTTTTTTAGATTCCAGGAGCCCTGTTAATCTAGCATTTGCAGCCTAGGGGACCAAGTCAAAGCAAAATAGTCTCACCCGACTATTAAGTCTTAACACATTCAGCCTCACCTGTAACTCAAAATTACCTTACCAAAACTTGTCTCACATACCAGGAACCCTGTAAATCCAGTATTTGCATCCTGGGGGCTCAATTCAAAGTGAAACAGGCTCACCCGACTATTTAATCTTAAAACATTCAGCCTTACCTAGCTGTCAAAACTGTTTTACCAAACCTTGTCTTAGATTCCTGGAGCCCCGCCAATCTGGCATGTGTAGCCTAGGGGAGCAAGTCAAAGCCAAACAAGCTCATCCGACAATTTAATCCTAAAACATACAGCCTCACCTGAAAGTCAAAATTGCTTTACCGAAACTCTTCTCAGATGCCAGGAACCCTGTTATTCCAGCATTTGCATCCTGGGGGCCCAAGTCAAAGCCAAATGGTCTCACCCGACTATTTAATCTTAAAACATACAGCCTTACCTAGCTGTCAAAACTGTTTTACTTAAACTTTTTTAGATTCCAGGAGCCCTGTTAATCTAGCATTTACAGCCTAGGGGACCAAGTCAAAGCAAAATAGTCTCATCCGACTATTTAATCCTAAAACATACAGCCTCACCTGGAAGTCAAAATTGCTTTACCGAAAATTGTCTCAGATGCCAGGAACCCTGTTATTCCTGCATTTGCATCCTAGGGGAGCAAGTCAAAGCCAAACAGGCTCACCCGACTATTTAACCTTCAAACATGTATCCTGACCTAGCTGTCAAAACTGTTTTACCAACCCTTGTCTCAGATACCAGGAGCCCTGCCAATCTGGCGTGTGCAGCCTAGGGGAGCAGGTCAAAGCAAAATAGTCTCACCTGCCTATTAAGTCTTAACACATTCGGCCTCAAATAGAACTCAAAATTGCCTTACCAAAACTTGTCTCAGATACGAGGAACCCTGTTAATCCAGCATTTGAATCCTAGGGGCGCAAGACAAAGGCAAACAGGCTTACCCGACTATTTAATCTGAAAATATACAGTCTTGCCTAGCTGTCAAAACTGTTTTACCAAACCTTGTCTCAGTTACCAGGAGCCCTGACAATCTTGCGTGTGCAGCCTAGGGGAGAAGTTCAAAGCCAAACAGGCTCACTCTACAATTTAATCTTAAAACAAACAGCCCCATCTGGCTGCCAAAGCTGCTTTATCAAAACTTGTCATGGATACCAGGAGCCCTGTTAATCTAGCATTTGCAGCGTAAGGGAGCACGTCAAAGCCAAATAGCCTCACCCGACTATTAAATCTTAAAACATACAGCCCCATCTGGCCGCCAAAACTGATTTACCAAAACTTGTCTCAGATACCAGGAAACCTGTTAATCCAGTATTTGCATCTTGGGGGCGCAAGTCAAAGCTAAACAGGCTCACCCGACTATTTAATCTTAAAACATACAGCCTTACCTAGCTGTCAAAACTGTTTTACTAAAACTTTTTTAGATTTCAGGAGCCCTGTTAATCTAGCATTTGCAGCCTAGGGGACCAGGTCAAAGCAAAATAGTCTCACCCGATTATTAAGTCTTAACACATTCAGCCTCACCTGGAACTCAAAATTGCCTTACCAAAACTTGTCTCAGATACCAGGAACCCTGTTAATCCAGCATTTGCATCCTAGGGGCGCCAGTCAAAGCCAAACTGGCTTACCCGACTCTTTAATCTTAAAACATACAGTCTTGCCTAGCTGTCAAAACAGTTTTACCAAAACTTGTCTCAGATACCAGGAGCCCTGCCAATCTGGCATGTGCAGCCTAGGGGAGCAGGTCAAAGCAAAACAGCCTCACCCGACTATTTAATACGAAACAGACAGCCCCATCTGGCCGCCGAAACTGCTCTACCAAAACCCGGCCAATCTGGCATTTGCAGCCTAGGGGAACAAGTCAAAGCCAATTAGTCGGTCCTCATTATCCAATCTGAAAACACACAGTCCCATCTGGTTGCCAAAACGGCTTTACCAGAACATCTATCAGATTCCAGGAGCCCCGCCAATCTGGCATGTGCCGCCTAGGGGCGCAAGTCAAAGCGAAACATGCTCAACCGACTTCTTAATCTTAAAACATACAGTCTTGCCTAGCTGTCAAAACTGTTTTACCAAAACTTGTCTTAGATTCCAGGAGCCCCGCCTATCTGGCATGTGCAGCCTAGGGAGCAAGTCAGCGCCAAACAGGCTCATCCGACTATTTAATCCTAAAACATACAGCCTCACCTGGAAGTCAAAATTGCTTTACCGAAACTTGTCTCAGATACAAGGATCCCAGATAATCTGGCATTTGCATCCTGGGGGCGCAAGTCAAAGCCAAATAGTCTCACCCGACTATTTAATCTTAAAACATACAGCCTTACCTAGCTGTCAAAACTGTTTTAATAAAACTTTTTTTAGATTCCAGGAGCCCTGTTAATCTATCATTTGCAGCCTAGGGGACCAAGTCAAAGCAAAATAGTCCCACCCGACTATTAAGTCTTAACACATTCAGCCTCACCTGTAACTCAAAATTACCTTACCAAAACTTGTCTCACATACCAGGAACCCTGTAAATCCAGCATTTGCATCCTGGGGGCTCAATTCAAAGTGAAACAGGCTCACCCGACTATTTAATCTTAAAACATTCAGCCTTACCTAGCTGTCAAAACTGTTTTACCAAACCTTGTCTTAGATTCCTGGAGCCCCGCCAATCTGGCATGTGTAGCCTAGGGGAGCAAGTCAAAGCCAAACAAGCTCATCCGACAATTTAATCCTAAAACATACAGCCTCACCTGAAAGTCAAAATTGCTTTACCGAAACTCTTCTCAGATGCCAGGAACCCTGTTATTCCAGCATTTGCATCCTGGGGGCCCAAGTCAAAGCCAAAATGGTCTCACCCGACTATTTAATCTTAAAACATACAGCCTTACCTAGCTGTCAAAACTGTTTTACTAAAACTTGTTTTAGATTCCAGGAGCCCTGTTAATCTAGCATTTGCAGCCTAGGGGACCAAGTCAAAGCAAAATAGTCTCATCCGACTATTTAATCCTAAAACATACAGCCTCACCTGGAAGTCAAAATTGCTTTACCGAAACTTGTCTCAGATGCCAGGAACCCTGTTATTCCAGCATTTGCATCCTAGGGGAGCAAGTCAAAGCCAAACAGGCTCACCCGACTATTTAACCTTCAAACATGTATCCTGACCTAGCTGTCAAAACTGTTTTACCAACCCTTGTCTCAGATACCAGGAGCCCTGCCAATCTGTCGTGTGCAGCCTAGGGGAGCAGGTCAAAGCAAAATAGTCTCACCTGCCTATTAAGT
>JBAMCE010000387.1:0-10074 GCA_037075305.1 Drosophila kanekoi | reverse complement strand
TAAAAATTGTGTACTTTAGAAACCATTCGGATTTTGGTCTACAACTTGGGCGGGAAAAAAAAAACTTTGAACCAACTGATTTCTGATTTGTTTGAAATGCCAATCGATAGTAGGGTTCAATGCAAATTCAAAAAGGTATAAACATTAGCAAATCAGACGTTATTTACCCGAGATATTCAAAAAACTCATCAAGAAAGTTTCCATTTTCGAACGGACCCCGATTTTGAAAGAAAAAGCGTGATGTAACCCCTTGCCATTTTGACGATTTGGGTCAAAATTTTTGAGGATTACTCCTTTTGATGCCAATCGATAGTACTGATCGCGGAGAATCCAAAATGGTATGAAAATTCCAAGAATCATGACAATTTTTGGCAACAGGATATTCAAAAAATCTTTCAAAAAGGTCGTACTTGACGATTCGCATTCGATTCCATTCGGTCTCTTGTTTGAATAAGCCATTCGATCTGCACCCTCTCGAAATTCCATTCGATGTATGAATTCCATTCGATGATTCATTCAATTCATTCAATTCAATTCAATGATCCATTCGATAATTCCGTTCGATTATTCAATTCGATTCAATTCCATTCAATTCCATTCAATATCCATTCCAATTCCATTCAATTCCATTCGATGATTCAATTCAATTAATTCAATTCCATTCAATATTCACATTCGATTCATTCAATTCAATTCAATTCAATTCCATTCGATTCATTCCATTCGATTCAATTCAATTCAATTCCATTCAATTCCATTCAATTTAATTCAATTCAATTCCATTCAATTCAATTCAATTCAATTCAATTCATTCATTCCATTCAATCAATTCCATTCAATTCCATTCCATATTCAATTCAGTCCATTTGATTCCATTCGATGCAATTCCATTTGATTCAATTCGATATTCCATTCGATTCCATTCATGATTCCATTCGATTCATTCCATTCAATTCCATTCATATTCCATTCGATTCCATTCGATTCATTCCATTCGATTTCATTTCATTCAATTCATTCCATTGATTCCATTCACATTCCATTCATATTCCATTCGATTCCATTCGATAATTCCATTCAATTCGATTCCATTCGATAATTCCATTCGATTCGATTCCATTCGATTCCATTCGATTCAATTCGATTCCATTCGATTCGATTCCATTCGATAATTCCATTCGATTATTCCATTCGATTCCATTCGATCAATTCCATTCGATAATTCCATTCGATATTCCATTCGATTCCATTCGATATCGATTCCATTCGATTCCATTCGATTCCATTCGATTCCATTCGATTCCATTCGATATATTCCATTCGATTCCATTCGATAATTCCATTCGATAATTCCATTCGATTCCATTCGATAATTCCATTCGATTCCATTCGATTCGATCATTCCATTCCATTTCATTCCATCCCATTCCATTCAAATCCATTCGATAATTCCATTCGATGATTCCATTCGATAATTCCATTCGATAATTCCATTCGATTCCATTTGATTCCATTCGATCATTCCATTCGATAATTCGATTGATTCCATTCGATAATTCCATTCGATGCGATTCCATTCGATGATTCCATTCGATGATTCCATTCGATGATTCCATTCGATTCGATTCCATTCCATTCAATTCCATTCGATAATTCCATTCGATTCCATTCGATGATGATTCCATTCGATAATTCCATTCGATGATCCATGATGATTCCATTTGATGATTCCATTCGATGATTCCATTCGATGATTCCATTCGATGATTCCATTCGATGATTCCATTCGATTCCATTCGATCTGATTCCGTTCGATTCCATTTGATAATTCCATTCGATGATTCCATTCGATTGATTCCATTCGATGATTCCATTCGATAATTCCATTCGATGACCTTCCATTCGATGATGCCATTCGATGATTCCATTCGATCAAGTCCATTCGATCAACTGCATTCCATTCGATGATTCCATTCGATAAGCATTCCATTCCTATAATTCCATTCCGTGATTCCATTCCATAATTCCGTACATGTCGATTCCATTCTATGCGATGATCGTTCCATTCCATAATTTCGATTCCATTTGATGCATTCCATTCGATAATTCGAGTTCTTTGAAATCAAAGGAATGCAGCAGTATAATTGAACGTTATTTCAATACCAACGTCATAAAGGTTCTTTGAATGAGTTTGAACACAAGAAAACATGATATTACATGACGTTCAGATTAGGTAAGGTTTTAAACGATATAATCAAATTGACTTTGATCAACTTGAATAAAATGACAATTTCATTATTGTTTGACTGATCTATTAGTACTCAAAAGAGTCTTCTTTAAAATTTCAGTTTGAATGGCTTGTTTGGTTTCAACATTTTCTGTAGTTGTTTGAATGATAATTAGTAGGATTCGATTCAAAAGAATTTTCTTGTTTATTGGAATAGTTTGAATATTCAAAAACTATTAGTTTCAAAACAAACAGTTAGTTTGAAAGTGTGAATATAACCACCCATTTGTGTTGGGTCCTGTAGTTCCATTTTTGGTACCAATAATTAGTACCTGATCCTACAGGAATAAAATGGTATTAATTCTGCGTCATTGTTTGTGAAGTTCTTTAAAATGTATAAAAGGTGTATGAAAACCATTTAGTTTTAGTTCTTGTTTCATTTGAAATTATTGATTGGTGTTTGAATACAATCAATTAGTACCAGTTCTTTGAAATCCGTCTAACTATTTACAAACAAGTATTCTTGGTGTTAAGAATATTAGTTTCTTTTTAT
The DNA here is from genome assembly GCA_037075305.1 of Drosophila kanekoi. Classification (NCBI taxonomy): domain Eukaryota; kingdom Metazoa; phylum Arthropoda; class Insecta; order Diptera; family Drosophilidae; genus Drosophila; species Drosophila kanekoi. The sequence continues at coordinate 7,294 of JBAMCE010000387.1, read as the reverse complement.
GAAACGATTCTCTCCTTGTGATGCTCCTCCTTGTTGGCAATTTGAATGGTTAGAGTCATTTTAGGTGAATGGTACCTGGTACGAATGGTTAGAATAGTACCAATTCCATCTGACAATTTTATTGATTCTATTCAAAAAACCATCTAAAAGATATTTTAAAACTTTTTGGTGCAGTCTCGCTGTTTGAAATTATTGGTTGATTATTTGAATATGAAAATGGTAGCTCCTTGTACGATTCAAAAGAATTGTAACATTTACAAGCTCCGGGCTTTTGTACCTCTTCAAAAAATGTCAAAAGTTTCATTTTCATTGATTGGTACCAGCTCCTTCCTGGTTGGTTAGAGTCATTGATTCTTTGATACAATCGATAATACTGATTATCCTTGTTGACCAGCTCCCGTCTGGCAATTTTCGGTAGGCTATTTCAAAAAATGTAGGGTATGCTGGTAGGCTAGTTTTTTGATCCCATAGCTTGTTTGAACAACTTGATTTCTAGTTGTTTCAATTTCAGTAATTACTGACAGTTCTTCATTCAAAAAAATCTTTGTACAAATCCGATGATGATTCCATTCTCTTAAAAAATCCATTTGATTCCATTCGATGATTCCATTCGATTCCATTCGATAATTCGATTTGATCGCATTTGATTCCATTCGATTCCATTAGATTCCATTCGATGCTTCCATTTCGATAATTCCATTTGATGATTCCATTCGATTCCATTTACGATTAAAATCACTCTAATGACTACAACCTTTCGATTTGATTCTATTCGATTCGATGATTCCATTCCATTTGAATAGATGATTCCATTCGATTCCATTCAATGATTCTCTACTTCCATTCGAGATCCATTCGATGATTCCATTCGATTCTATTCGATGATATCTATTCGATGATTCCATTTGATGATTCTCTTCTGTTCAATGATTCCATTCGATGATTCCATTCGATGAATTCCATTCGATAATGATTCCATTCGATAATTCCATTCGATTCCATTCGATAATTCCATTCGATAATTCCAATCATTCGATGATTCTCTTCGATTCCATTCGATGATTCTATTCGATTCCATTCGATTCCATTTGAACATTCGATGGTAGTTTGATTCCATTCGATAATTCCATTCGATGATCACATTCGATAATACCAGTTCAAAACAACATCTAAAATATTTGGCTATTGATTGGTTGTTTGAAAACATGTTCCTTGTACCAGCTGAGTAGGATTGGTACCAGTTCCTTGTACGATTGGTAATGCTACAGTTACTGATTCATAATTTCAATTTAAAATCCAGCTGTTTGGCAGGTATTAGTATAAAAAGAATTTTTGAAACACCTTCAGTTTTAGTTCTATTGTTTGAATGGTACCAGTTGCTTAAATTATTGATAATTGTTTGAGTTCCTTGATTAAGAATATTTCAATCTAGATGATATTTTCAGAGATATTGACTCATCAAGATTTTCATTTTCATTGATTGGTGCAGAAGAAGAAACAGCCAGTGTATTATTTTTGGTAGATTTTTGATTAAAGAACTGGTTTTCCGCTTGGTGCCAATCGAACCAACTTTGATCTCTGATTAAATTGGTATAAATTCAATCTGGTGACGCTGGCTTGGAATATTCAAAAAAATGTCAAGTTCTATTTCAGTAGTTTGATTTTGAAAACATGGTACCAACTACTGCCACCAGTGATTGGTCAATTTCAGTTTTCAGCTGATACAATCAGTGTTGATCCATAGAATTAGTGGTACCAATTCAATCTAATTGGTACGTAGATTATTCCATCTCAAAGGTGCTGGTAATCCGGTTGGTCTAACTTCTTTGAATCAGCTGATTGCTGGTCTGGTAATTGGTAAGTTCGGCAATTCAAAGATAACATTTTGATCTGGTGGTATTTTGGTCTCAAACTCATCAAAAAGTTTCCATTTTCGAACGGATTCTGATTTTGAAGAAAAACGTGATGTAACCCCTTGCCATTTTGACGATTTGGGTCAAAATTTGGGTTTTCACACTTTTGATGCAAATCGATAGTACTGATCCTTACGAGTCCAAAATGGTATTAAATTCCAAAATCTGACAATTTTTGGCCGAGATATTCCAAAAAATCATCAAAAAAGGTGTACTTTAGAAACCATTCGGATTTTGGTCTACAACTTGTTTGAACCAACTGATTTCTGATTTGTTTGAATGTCAATTGATAGTAGGGTTCCGTACGAATTCAAAAAGGTATAACATTTACAAATCAGACGTTTTTTACCCGAGATATTAAAAAAAACTCATCAAAAAAGTTTCCATTTTCGAACAGACCTCGATTTTGAAGAAAAACGTGATGTAACCCCTTGCCATTTTGACGATTTGGGTCAAAATTTAGGTTTTCACACTTTTGATGCCAATCGATAGTACTGATCCTTACGAGTCCAAAATGGTATAAAATTCCAAAATCTGACAATTTTTGGCCGAGATATTCCAAAAAATCATCAAAAAAGGTGTACTTTACAAACCATTCGGATTTTGGTCTACAACTTGTTTGAACCAACTGATTTCTGATTTGTTTGAATGCCAATTGATTGTAGGGTTCCGTACGAATTCAAAAAGGTATAACATTTACAAATCAGACGTTATTTACCCGAGATATTCAAAAAACTCATCAAAAAAGTTCCTATTTTCGAACGGACCCCGATTTTGAAGAAAAACGTGATGTAACCCCTTGCCATTTTGACGATTTGGGTCAAAATTTAGGTTTTCACACTTTTGATGCCAATCGATAGTACTGATCCTTACGAGTCCAAAATGGTATAAAATTCCAAAATCTGACAATTTTTGGCCGAGATATTCCAAAAAATCATCAAAAAAGGTGTACTTTAGAAACCATTCGGATTTTGGTCTACAACTTGTTTGAACCAACTGATTTCTGATTTGTTTGAATGCCAATTGATAGTAGGGTTCCATACGAAATCAAAAAGGTATAACATTTACAAATCAGACGTTATTTACCCGAGATATTCAAAAAACTCATCAAAAATGTTCCCATTGTCGAACGGACCCCGATTTTGAAGAAAAACGTGATGTAACCCCTTGCCATTTTGACGATTTGGGTCAAAATTTAGGTTTTCACACTTTTCATGCCAATCGATAGTACTGATCCTTACGAGTCCAAAATGGTATAAAATTCCAAAATCTGACAATTTTTGGCCGAGATATTCCAAAAAATTATCAAAAAAGGTGTACTTTAGAAACCTTTCGGATTTTGGTCTACAACTTGTTTGAACCAACTGATTTGCTTGAATGCAAATTGATAGTAGGGTTCCGTACGAATTCAAAAAGGTATAACATTTACAAATCAGACGGTATTTACCCGAGATATTAAAAAAACTCATCAAAAAAGTTGCCATTTTCGAACGGACCCCGATTTTGAAGAAAAACGTGATGTAACCCCTTGCCATTTTGACGATTTGGGTCAAAATTTAGGTTTTCACACTTTTGATGCCAATCGATAGTACTGATCCTTACGAGTCCAAAATGGTATAAAATTCCAAAATCTGACAATTTTTGGCCGAGATATTCAAAAAAATCATCAAAAAAGTTCCCATTTTCGAACGGACCCCGATTTTGAAGAAAAACGTGATGTAACCCCTTGCCATTTTGACGATTTGGGTCAAAATTTAGGTTTTCACAGCTTTGATGCCAATCGATAGTACTGATCCTTACGAGTCCAAAATGGTATAAAATTCCAAAATCTGACCATTTTTGGCCGAGATATTCCAAAAAATTATCAAAAAAGGTGTACTTTAGAAACCATTCGGATTTTGGTCTACAACTTGTTTGAATCAACTGATTTGCTTGAATGCAAATTGATAGTAGGGTTCCGTACGAATTCAAAAAGGTATAACATTTACAAATCAGACGGTATTTACCCGAGATATTAAAAAAACTCATCAAAAAAGTTTCAATTTTCGAACGGACCCCGATTTTGAAGAAAAACGTGATGTAACCCCTTGCCATTTTGACGATTTGGGTCAAAATTTAGGTTTTCACAGCTTTGATGCCAATCGATAGTACTGATCCTTACGAGTCCAAAATGGTATAAAATTCCAAGATCTGACAATTTTTGGCCGAGATATTCCAAAAAATCATCAAAAAAGGTGTACTTTAGAAACCATTCGGATTTTGGTCTACAACTTGTTTGAACCAACTGATTTCTGATTTGTTTGAATGCAAATTGATAGTAGGGTTCCGTACGAATTCAAAAAGGTATAACATTTACAAATCAGACGGTATTTACCCGAGATATTAAAAAAACTCATCAAAAAAGTTGCCATTTTCGAACGGACCCCGATTTTGAAGAAAAACGTGATGTAACCCCTTGCCATTTTGACGATTTGGGTCAAAATTTAGGTTTTCACACTTTTGATGCCAATCGATAGTACTGATCCTTACGAGTCCAAAATGGTATAAAATTCCAAAATCTGACAATTTTTGGCCGAGATATTCAAAAAAATCATCAAAAAAGTTCCCATTTTCGAACGGACCCCGATTTTGAAGAAAAACGTGATGTAACCCCTTGCCATTTTGACGTTTTGGGTCAAAATTTAGGTTTTCACAGCTTTGATGCCAATCGATAGTACTGATCCTTACGAGTCCAAAATGGTATAAAATTCCAAAATCTGACAATTTTTGGCCGAGATATTCCAAAAAATTATCAAAAAAGGTGTACTTTAGAAACCATTCGGATTTTGGTCTACAACTTGTTTGAACCAACTGATTTCTGATTTGTTTGAAAGCAAATTGATAGTAGGGTTCCGTACGAATTCAAAAAGGTATAACATTTACAAATCAGACGGTATTTACCCGAGATATTCAAAAAACTCATCAAAAAAGTTCCCATTTTCGAACGGACCCCGATTTTGAAGAAAAACGTGATGTAACCCCTTGCCATTTTGACGATTTGGGTCAAAATTTAGGTTTTCACACTTTTCATGCCAATCGATAGTACTGATCCTCACGAGTCCAAAATGGTATAAAATTCCAAAATCTGACAATTTTTGGCCGAGATATTCCAAAAAATTATCAAAAAAGGTGTACTTTAGAAACCTTTCGGATTTTGGTCTACAACTTGTTTGAACCAACTGATTTGCTTGAATGCCAATTGATAGTAGGGTTCCGTACGAATTCAAAAAGGTATAACATTTACAAATCAGACGTTATTTACCCGAGATATTCAAAAACCTCATCAAAAAAGTTCCTATTTTCGAACGGACCCCGATTTTGAAGAAAAACGTGATGTAACCCCTTGCCATTTTGACGATTTGGGTCAAAATTTAGGTTTTCACACTTTTGATGCCAATCGATAGTACTGATCCTTACGAGTCCAAAATGGTATAAAATTCCAAAATCTGACAATTTTTGGCCGAGATATTCCAAAAAATCATCAAAAAAGGTGTACTTTAGAAACCATTCGGATTTTGGTCTACAACTTGTTTGAACCAACTGATTTCTGATTTGTTTGAATGCCAATTGATAGTAGGGTTCCATACGAAATCAAAAAGGTATAACATTTACAAATCAGACGTTATTTACCCGAGATATTCAAAAAACTCATCAAAAATGTTCCCATTGTCGAACGGACCCCGATTTTGAAGAAAAACGTGATGTAACCCCTTGCCATTTTGACGATTTGGGTCAAAATTTAGGTTTTCACACTTTTCATGCCAATCGATAGTACTGATCCTTACGAGTCCAAAATGGTATAAAATTCCAAAATCTGACAATTTTTGGCCGAGATATTCCAAAAAATTATCAAAAAAGGTGTACTTTAGAAACCTTTCGGATTTTGGTCTACAACTTGTTTGAACCAACTGATTTGCTTGAATGCAAATTGATAGTAGGGTTCCGTACGAATTCAAAAAGGTATAACATTTACAAATCAGACGGTATTTACCCGAGATATTAAAAAAACTCATCAAAAAAGTTGCCATTTTCGAACGGACCCCGATTTTGAAGAAAAACGTGATGTAACCCCTTGCCATTTTGACGATTTGGGTCAAAATTTAGGTTTTCACACTTTTGATGCCAATCGATAGTACTGATCCTTACGAGTCCAAAATGGTATAAAATTCCAAAATCTGACAATTTTTGGCCGAGATATTCAAAAAAATCATCAAAAAAGTTCCCATTTTCGAACGGACCCCGATTTTGAAGAAAAACGTGATGTAACCCCTTGCCATTTTGACGATTTGGGTCAAAATTTAGGTTTTCACAGCTTTGATGCCAATCGATAGTACTGATCCTTACGAGTCCAAAATGGTATAAAATTCCAAAATCTGACCATTTTTGGCCGAGATATTCCAAAAAATTATCAAAAAAGGTGTACTTTAGAAACCATTCGGATTTTGGTCTACAACTTGTTTGAATCAACTGATTTGCTTGAATGCAAATTGATAGTAGGGTTCCGTACGAATTCAAAAAGGTATAACATTTACAAATCAGACGGTATTTACCCGAGATATTAAAAAAACTCATCAAAAAAGTTTCAATTTTCGAACGGACCCCGATTTTGAAGAAAAACGTGATGTAACCCCTTGCCATTTTGACGATTTGGGTCAAAATTTAGGTTTTCACAGCTTTGATGCCAATCGATAGTACTGATCCTTACGAGTCCAAAATGGTATAAAATTCCAAGATCTGACAATTTTTGGCCGAGATATTCCAAAAAATCATCAAAAAAGGTGTACTTTAGAAACCATTCGGATTTTGGTCTACAACTTGTTTGAACCAACTGATTTCTGATTTGTTTGAATGCAAATTGATAGTAGGGTTCCGTACGAATTCAAAAAGGTATAACATTTACAAATCAGACGGTATTTACCCGAGATATTAAAAAAACTCATCAAAAAAGTTGCCATTTTCGAACGGACCCCGATTTTGAAGAAAAACGTGATGTAACCCCTTGCCATTTTGACGATTTGGGTCAAAATTTAGGTTTTCACACTTTTGATGCCAATCGATAGTACTGATCCTTACGAGTCCAAAATGGTATAAAATTCCAAAATCTGACAATTTTTGGCCGAGATATTCAAAAACAATCATCAAAAAAGTTCCCATTTTCGAACGGACCCCGATTTTGAAGAAAAACGTGATGTAACCCCTTGCCATTTTGACGATTTGGGTCAAAATTTAGGTTTTCACACCTTTGATGCCAATCGATAGTACTGATCCTTACGAGTCCAAAATGGTATAAAATTCCAAAATCTGACAATTTTTGGCCGAGATATTCCAAAAAATTATCAAAA
>JBAMCE010000384.1:0-34295 GCA_037075305.1 Drosophila kanekoi | reverse complement strand
TGTTAGGAATCAACTGGCATCTATATTAGACAACAATATTCCTGGTCAGAATTCATGTATAAAAGGCAGCTTTAAATATCGGGTATAGACATAGGTAGAAATTTCCCACTTCCGTGTAGAAGAGATTAGACAAAATTTTAGGTACGCAGTTTATAATGTGTCTTACTCCTGTTGACACATCTTTGACTTTTAATCCCGTTTTACATATCTTTGTATGTATGTATATGTACATGTATTAATGCAGAGCAGGCTGCTGCTCGCACCATGAGCTGTGGTTAATGTGTGGGTGGGAAGGGGGAATAATTCAAATGTCCACTGCGTGCACGCCACTGGTCGAAATGCTTTTGATCCCGTTACCTTAACTATGCATCGACAAAAATCCTCTCAACATGCTCTCAGTTGTCGTTGTATTAGTGCAAGTGCCGGTTAAGCCTATGGACGAACTTAATAAGAGCGAATAAAGCGAATTAGTCTGTGCGCGCTTCGTCTGTATGTCGGTCGCCTCTAAACGTCTACGTGTGGTGTATCTAACGTCGTATTCTAACATCGTAAAATTATCGAAATTTAGTTAAATGTGCTTCGATCGTGCTGTGTAAGTGTGTGTAAATTGTCAAAGGTTAATCTGTTGCTCTCCGCCATTGCATTTAACCATAAAATAAGTGTTTAATTTCTGATGCCGAGTTTTTTTACTAAACGCAACATGGCGCGCATTTCAACACTATCCGCATGCAGCGAAAGAGAGAGAGACAACGAGAGAGAGAGAGAGAGTAATTTAAAGCTTGTCTTGAATGGGTAAGCGTGCGTTTGTATTACTATGTATATTTGTATATATTAATTTACCGTAATTAACTGAAATACATTTTGGTATTTATCTCCCAATTTATAACATTGCGAAGGGTGTAATTATTTTCTCACGTAATGTGTAACGCATGGGAAAAAACTTCTCCGATCATATTAAGTATAAATATTCTTGTTTAGTATTAACTGACGAATCGACTTTTCTAAACCAAAACAAATATGTGAACTAGCTAAAATAATTGTTAACAAGTACTATTCCGTATGCCCTTCTTCTTTTGGAATTTTTTTTTGTGATAAAATGAATCTGCTGTAGAGATTTTGACAAAATGTAATGGAACTTTACGAAGCCATGCTTCGAGTCTCCGCTTGGCTCATGAACAATATGAACTAACTGAACCAGTTCTTTGACCGACGTTGACTTGTTCAATTGTAGAAAGGGTCTAAATTGGAGTCTGCTCCGCTTAGCTCATAAACTAACTGAACTAGTTCTTCTCCGACATTGACTCGTTCAATTGAATACATTTGTGAACGAAACGACTAGCTCATGAATAATACGAACCAACTGAACCAGTTCTCTCCCAACATAGACTGATTCAATTGAACATATTTGGGAAACGGAACGACACAAACAGCTCCAATCAAAACCATATTGCAAACAAGCAAAGCGCACAGCAACAACAAACAATGCCGCGCGGAGGCAACCGCACGAGGCACAAATTTAATGCACTCTCCAGTCAAGTCGGTTAATTCCCCGTCAGAGTCCCGGCTACCACAACATTCTCTCTCTCTGTGCAGCCCCATCAGGTGTTGCGGCGGCGTTGACTTTGTGGGTCGCCCCCTTGCCATGCCCCTGCCCTCCCCTCTCTTCCTCCATTAGAAGCGCAAATTGTTTATGCTACTTTGTGAGCAATAAATGCGCAAGGCAGGGCAGGCGTGGAACCAGGCCATGTGGGTGGTCGCTATGTTGCCCCATCCACAGGCCATGCCCGTGCCCCTGCCCTCAGTCTACGCCCTCGCCTCTTTCCCCTTGTATGTAAATGTCCGCGAGTGTGCTAATCACCGGCAACTCTTCAAAGTCGCTCGTGTGGAATTAATCGGCGTATTGTATTGTATTTGTGCAACAGGATGTTGCAAGGATTGAGTCTCACAAATCCCTGTGGGAGTTGAATCATAATTGAATTGATTTCTGGTGAAAGCAGCCACTTGTAAGTGTCGGGGAATTGGAATTGGGAGCTAGGCTGGGGCCTTAATTTGACTTAATTGTGTCATTACGAGGCGCGTATCTCTGTGCCCCTCAAAGGCCTGGGAAAAGTGCGCCGCACTCAGCTCAAGTGCGACTTTGAGCCCATTAACTCTGATCTTGGATAGTTCTTTGTTTTCTTTTTCATTTCGGTTGCAGTTTGTTGACCTTTCGATAATCCATTCGACTGGGAACTTTGCCCTCACAATCGCTTGTGATTCCGTTTCGATTCGCTTTGTTGTTTCTAGGTGGAATCTATTTATTTTCACTTGTCAATAAAATCGACATAATTTGCATTTTGATTTGCGCCTCAGATCAACAGGCAATGAAAACAAATCATTTCTCATTTCGCAAATTTGCCAATTTCATATTTACGTCTTCATAATTTGCACTCAGTTTGCAGTTTTACGATTTTATGTGCGATTCTCCGATTGAGATCTATTTTTATGGGCCTGCAGGGCCAGCGGCCAATGTGAGAGCTAAAGGGGTTTCAGGCAAATTTTTTATTTGGAATTGCTTTACGTGTTACGTTTTGTGACACTAAAAATTCAAAATCATATACTTTCCTTTATATTTTATACTTATATTTTATTTTTAAATAATATTTCATTCTTCATTTTTAATATTGAAATTAATACGTCATTTGAGCATAAGCTTTTGGTTTGAGTCCAGGCTGTGCAACAGTGCATAAAGTTCGTGTGCGTCTAGGCTTACGCATTATTTGGTTTGTAACTTGACTAAATGCTGACAAGCAGTAGACACTGCTTAGCGCAAGAAGTTCAGTGTGCTCTCCCTGCTTTATGAACTAGTGCGCATAGTAGCATACCAGTATTTTTGGTATCTGTTCAATGGAACCAGTGTTTATCTAGGACGCCAACCAATTGTTGGACGCACTGCTTGGTGCGTAATTGTAATTTAAGCAGTGTCAATGCATTGTATGGCAGTTGCTTTGCTTTTATATGACAGCAAAAGACTAGAGTTAGTTTCCGTATGTCAGCAGCAGGTCAGAGCTTTACTTTTATATGGCAACAGCTGGCATGAAATTGTCTTTTATATGGCAACTGAAAACTACAGCTTACTTTTGGTATGACAGCAGCGTGTCATACGGCAACTGGGCGGTGCTTCCTATTTGTATGGCAAAAGCAGTTGTTATATGGCAGTAAAAGATATCATATAGCACCAGGTTAGAACTTAACTATTATATGGCAACAGTTGGCTTTAGTTTCTCTTTTATATGAGAGCTTAATTTGTGTATGACAGCGTGTCATACACCATCATATCTATATGTCAGCAGCTGGCAAACATAGTCCACGTTCGCAATTCGAACATTCTGCTTTGGGCTCTAAATATATCCTCGTAAATTGGAGACAGCGCGATTTTGACTGTCCAAATTATTGAGGTAATACTGTAGTATATTAAGAAAGAGAGAGAGAGAGAGAGGGAGAGAGAGATAGAGAGGGAGAGAGAGAGAGAGAGAGCAGCTAAAAGTCTGCGTTTCTATTCGAATCTAAATGCTAAAATTTATTTTAGATTGCAAAAACTTAAAATATGAACCGTGACATATTTCACATACTCCACATACTTAACATACTCGACGACATTCCGCTAGCACAGTAAACACTCTTGAGTCACGGACGTGCATAATTATTACAGCTATTTAGACACGAATCACAAGCAGCTAATACGAAACTTAATACTCTACAATTAGGAAAATGATTAAAAGAAAATGTTTGCATTTGCTTTGCTTTTCCCTTTTTTGCTTCTCTTTTATCTTCTTTCTTTTCATTTTTGGCAAATTAAAAGTCGCGCGCGTTTTTCTTTTTGTGTTTTAGTTTACAAATTGGGCTAATCTTGGAGTTAATGCGAATTGTTGTTGTTGCCCGCCTCCGTCGGGGGCGAGGGGTAGAGCAGCTTGCCGTCCGAGTAGCGCATCAGGGTCATCATCTTGAGCATGCGCAGCTCCTCCTTGTCCCGACTGGACCCGGTCGGGGCCTGATGGGGATGATGGGGATGCTGCTGATGATGATGGGGGTGGGTGTGGGGGTGGCTACTGGTCGGCCGGCATCGCGTGCGATCTGCTGACTGGTCGGGTCTTTAAAATACTCAAGTCATTAACATTCTCTAAAAAGCTTTTGTTCGCTGACAATTGTTTCACGCTCTGCACGTCCTTCTTCAGCTCCTCCATGTCGCGCTTCAGCTTGGCGCGTCGATTCTGGAACCACGTGATCACCTGTGGGTGCGAGTAGGTTAGAAAGTTCCAAAGAAACAACCATCACGCGACTACACTCAGAGAAATTCTAGCGGCAGACTTGTTGATATTGATTTATTGTTGAAGAATTTAAGATTTAACTATTGAAATAAGCAAATTGTGCTTAAATTGAGTGCAAAATACTTAAAACAAGAACTTGCATTCTTGAAATAACCGTAAAAAAGAGTTACCCAGCTTTTGAGTCTTGCATTTTAGTATAATATAATCTTAGCTTAAGAGTTTTCTTCTGAGCTTAAGAAAAATCTCTTCTTCTTATCCGACAAAAGTTCGTGATTTCTTCCAAATAGCAAATTTTCCTCTCTGTTTAAGTTCAACTCTCAGAATTTGAATTCTTCTCCGACCAAGTACCCCAATCGTTTCTCTGAGTGTATCTGAATGTGTATTGCATTTTAATACTCACCTGCGCATTGGAGAGACCCAAGCCGGCGGCAATCTCATCGCGATCCGCTGGCGACAGATACTTCTGATAGAGAAATCGTTTCTCCAGCTCAAAGATTTGTTGATTCGTAAATGCGGTGCGCGATTTGCGCTTCTTCTTTGGATTCGATCGCGTGGCAAAGATGTTCAGCGTGGCGGGATCTGAAATAGATGCGTCAAAAAACAAGGCCATAAATAACGAAATGTCAAAGCTGTTCGATCTATAACAAAAAAGGTAAAGTCCGAAGTGCCTCCATAAAGAAAAAATGTGCCTCTATTAAGTTTTCCGGCTTTCCTTCGGGCCACTTTCCATACAAGCAAGGAATGCCTAATATGCCCCACTCCACAAGACAATAAAAAAAGAGAAGAGTGTGTGGAATTCGCTTTGTTTTATATATTTATATAGACAAAACGCTTGGATGTTGCCCGATCGTCAAGTTTTTATGGCCTGGGCTTGTTTTCTCAAGCGCTTCGATTGGCATTTGATTCGGTTTTGATTGCCGGCATTTGTTTTGTTAGCATGTTTAAAGGTAATACGCGCGCTGATTGATTTTTACCCGGTACGGAAATCATATTGAGCATTGTTTATTTACCCGAAATTTGTATCGTTCATTGATGCACATCAATTTGTGCAGACATGGCCTGAATTGAGCTGAAATAGCAGCGGAAATGGCGGGCAGAGAATGCTCGGCAAGCGTCTCTCGGGGCAATGGCAGCTGGCCGTGCGACTTTTAACCCCCTTGAATTGTTGTTCAACATGAAGAACAATTAACAAATTGAGATGCGCCGCGATCCCTGTGCACTCACAAGCACCAAGCACCAAGGACGAAGGACAAAGGACGAAGGACGAGCACGAGTCGATTGCAAGGGGTTGTTTTTGCGGTTTCTCTGTGTTTTTGGGGCCGTGTTTAACCCAGAGCCATTTTGACACCCTTGTGATGTGTTTATTGTCAAGTCCATTTATCTAGACCAGTCCGAAACGCCCTTTCCTAGTCGAGCTGCAGGCCCAGGGAAGCACGCACCATTATCATTTAGGTAGAACAACATTTGTATATAAAACGATATTACATGGAAAGTCACGTAATTCTATTCAAACAGAGCCAAGGAATTGGAATATATAGATGGAGATGTAGAGATATATAGATTTCTCTATATATAAAAGTGTTTTTCCTTTTTGACTGTCTGATTAACTTATTGACAAACTTATTGACTGACTGACTGATGGGTGATCAGCCCACTTTCCACACCGTGAGAGGAAGCTGCAATGTTTACTCTAGTTGCCTTATGGGATTTAGATCCACGTTAAGACGGGGCAATTCCACCTGCAAGTGTGGAAAAATCGCGAAAAACGTTTGTATGAAACTTTTTTATCTTTTACAGAATTTATTTAATACGTTCCTTGGTGGCAAATGCAAGTCAAAGGTTTAATGAATAAAAGTTTATGGCTCAGCTTCAAGCTTCTCGCTGCAAGACTAACGTGAGCAGAAACAGCTGATTCCAGCATTTGGTTCTTTGTTCGAGGCACTCAAAACATATTTTGAAATAGAAGTGGAGATCAAGATGGGGTAGATTTTAATCAGCCAAGGGAGTGTAATTAGTGGAAAGTAATACTAAAATGTAAACACAAAACGTTCCACGAGCAAGGATATCGACATAGATATCTAGGTATATAGATATATAGTTATATAGATAGGAAGCGATACATCAATAGATCGTTTGTTCATCATGTAATTTGAAATGTTCATCAATCTAGCTGGGTAGAGCTTATGTAACTGACATTATTATATGGCAGCTGCCTTCCAACTAAAGCTCAATCGATTCGCTGTAAATCCCCGCTAGTTGCCAATTAAACTTTGGCCAAAAAAGTGGCCGCCCCGCTTCGCTTTTGTTGTGTGTAAGATGTGTGCCACGCCTCTCATTAGAGTTACATTTTGTAGGTGTGTGTGTGTGTGTGTGTGTATTTTGGCCATTTGTTGCGCTTTATTAATTATGAAGCCAGCACAAGGGGCTGGCCAAGTCGTGCTCCCAGTTCCAGTCCCATTCGCAGTTGCACAACAAGCCGAGGCTCATTCAAATTGGCCAAATGAATTATGGCCTGCGCCCACAAATGAGCGAGGCCAAGAGATGGCTGGGGGCGGGGCAGTGACATGTGCAGAACAAACAATGTCATCAGCATAACTAATCAGAATGACAGGCGACCAAGAGAGAGGGGAAGGGAGAAGGGGAGAGAGAGAGGGGGAGGTGTGTGCTAGGCAAAAGCTAAGGAGCTGCTGCCGTTTGGGCCAAAATAAGCATAAGTTATGCCAACTGGCCAACAGCGTGGCTAATTGAGAAAACAAACTAAACAAGACAGAAAATAAATATATACCCAGACGAACATTAAATACCCTTACGGAGATCCTGATATACACAAATAAATATGCATATGATGACAATTTATTTTTTATAATTCGCGTTTATCTCAGCTAGAGTTAAGTTTTTAATAATAATAGTTGTGGTGTCTTTTGTTAACTGTAACAAATATTATATGCAAAACATAACTTACTGAATTGCTGCAAAATTTGAGCCGGCCACTTCTCTATTGTTGGTTCGACGCTCAGACACTTAGTTGGATTTACACACTTTTATCTCTGCTTTGCTTTTGATTCTCTTAATATCAAGTTACAGCTGTCAAAATTGTTACTCAAAAAGTCTAGACAGACTCAGAACTCAGGACTCGAACGTTCTTATCTATGGAACCCATTGTATGATATCTATAGTAAAGACTTTATCAATATGTACAGCTATATCTATTTATATCCATGTATATCTATCTATATCTATCCATAGCTATCTATATCTATCTATATCTATCTATATCTTTCTATATCTATCTATATCTATCTATATCCATTTATATCTCTCTATATCTATCTATATCCATCTTTTTCCATCTATATCTATCTATATCTCTATCTATATCTCGCTTTGTGACAAATTTAATATGCCCCTTTTCAAGGGCATAATGACGTATTGTGCCTAGAATGGGGGCTTGGTTCTTCTACTACTCCATTTCCAGCTCCAACTGACAGTCGCATGAGCTATCCGTATATACATTTATATATATATATACAGTCGTATATATATATACTTGTCTGTTGCGTGCCTTATCGCCGGTAGATCAAAACTGGGCTCGCTTTAGGGCCTAATGGCGTTGGCGTTAGGTAATTAGGTAAATTAAGTAGCTGCACACAAATGAAAGGCAATTCATTAAATGCGACTGTACGGACTACCGAGAGGATTACTGTGGCGTGCAAGCAGAGGGCGCACTGTACAGGTCGCACAACAGCTCAATAGATAAGCCAAGACTCGGCTTGGCCGAAGTTGGCTTAAGTGTCAAATGTGGTATGAAAAGCAAAACCAGAAGCAATTATGTTAATTTAGATGGGATAAGAGAGAGTAAAAGAGAGTGATAGAGAGAGAGGGAGAGAAACGTTTCAATTAAAGCCAACTGGAGATCAATCAGGCATCAGCTATCAGCTGCAATCAGGCCGCCGGCTTCGACAGGCCCAATAAAGTGCAGGCACCTAATCCGCAGCTAAAAGCCTCGAGCAGCTCGATGAAGCTGGCCAAGATGTGTATCGGCTAGGAAAAGTGTTTTCATCAGCACAAGGTGCTCGTTTCACACGCTCGTCAAATGTGCCGCAAAGATTGTAAGATGAGCTGCGCTACCTAACAACCAGATTAGAGATGGGCATAGATTTTCGTGTTTCTCTGGGTGCAAACGTGAACAGCACGAGGAGCAGGAACTTTGAATGCAGGCAACAGGGAAGAGATCCATATTAGAGATGGGCATGGACTGTCGTGCAGCACAAAGAGCACGAGCTCCAAAGTCTGACTAAAGTTAAGAGCACGTGCTCCAGGAATATAAATATAATAAGTTATTCGACTCTAAGATAACAAAGCACAATTCAAAGTTTCTATTCTCTCTCTTCTCTCTCTCCGTGCGTGTTTAAGAGAATGTGCTTCGTGCTCGTGTTGGGCTGAGACACGACCCTCGCCCATCTCTAGTCCAGATATTGAGATACAGCAGGAGCATGACTTGAGGAATGTGTTGTGCGTGTGTGTGTGTGTGTGTGTGTCGGCAACGGAAGACTCAATTAGAAGCCGCTTGTGGGGATTTATGAGCAGCAGGAATTTCACATTTTTTGGGTTAGCCTGGCTAAATACCTGCCAATAGCTTTATAAGTTTGCCGCCCGGCCGGCCGGCCAGGCCGAGGGCAGAAATTATGACAAACCGTCGACCTTCGAAATGCAAAAGAGCCGCGCTTGCGAGCAGCGACAAAGAGTTTTGCTAAAAGCGTTAATTACATCCCCCAGACCCCCACAGACCCCGGGCCGGGCCCTTTTACTTGGATTCGAGCTTGGACTCGGGTCCCAGAGCCCGCAGCCCGGAGCTGCAGAGCGGACCACAAATTGCGTTGTCCAGAAGCTCGAAAGCGTAATCAAAAACTAATTTTAATCCTGTTTGGGGCCACGCTGATGAGGGATCAGATTAATGCGACGCACTCACTCAGCAGCAGCAGCAGCAGCAGCAGCAGAGCGAGAGGGGGAAGGGGGTACGGCGTTGAAGAGGAAGACAAAGGCGAACGGAACGATCGCCGATCGCTTTAGCGGTAGGTCCACGTTAATTTATTCTAAATGGCTTTTTGAAAATCTCCGAAACAACACAAGAAATTTACTTATGACGTTCGCAGCGCAGTTGCGATTCCAACAGCTAGAATGTGCCGACAAAGTCCCTGATTGACCGACTACATAATACCCTGTAAACAGCTAAGAATTGATGTAGTTTATAAGTGCTTACATGAAAATGTGATTCTTTTTTAACAGCGGCTGTGCTTCTTTTTACTCTATCCTTGGGTCTCCCCATAATAATCCTTTAACATTCGCTCTTAAATAACTTCTGTGTGTATAATCCGATCGGTTTGTAGATTCGAAGTGCAGAAAGATGTCACTTGATTAGGATGCTTTCACTCTTAACTAAGTTTCATTAGAAAAAAGTTTCATTAGTCAACCTATCAATTTTGATGTCTAAAGCTTTAATTACCTATGGTATATGCTCAAGGAAGCAAATCGATATCTATCGATATCTAAGAACAGTTGAAGCCTTCAGCTAGACATAAGACAGATCGATAGGAAGATGCACAAGATTTGATCATGAATATGTGTACTTAAAAGGCCTTAAGTCTCTGCCTGTTACAAACATTAGATGTTGGTCAATATACTCCTTTCCAAAAGCCTTGACAGGGTGCACAATACGTAACATAACCACAAAATCCCAGATCAGAGAGCGAGAGAGTGAGAGAGAGAGAGAGGGAGAGATTATGATGATTCAGTCGAATGGCAGGCCGAGCTGCATACCTTTTCTCACTTTGCCGTGTCTGCGTGTTGTTAGCAACGAAATTGATGAGTTCGAGCAGGTTATAAAACTCGATACCTTTTGGCTACCTTTGTTATTGCTATTGTCGTTGTTGTTGTTGTTGTTGTTGTTGTTGCTACCAAAAGCCGAAATACAATAACACACAAATTAATATAAGAAGATGAGACAAATTTAGCCGCCGACAAAAGAGAGCTGCGCTTCGATACGAACACACAGAAAATAAAAAAACTAATAAAACGGACGCAAACGCAACGCTCCATAACGAGAAAGTTATAAATTTCGGTATTTTCATTTGGGTCTCGCCAGAGACTGAGTCGGAGTCGGACTCTGAATCTGAGTTTGAGTCTGGGCTCCCATTCAACTGGTGAGGTCTGTAACTGTCATCGTTGGCTGCTTGTTTACACGCTCTTAAATGTGCGTCCATCAGGGAGAGAAGAGAGAGGTAGGGGGGGGGGGGCTGAGTTAACTAGCTTAAACTCGAATCAAAATGAGACCCACTTCTGTGCGCGGCAATGAGTCGGCGTTCCCAATTTATTGCTGGCCAATTTGTGACAGAGATCTTTAACCTGGAGCAGAATTGGCGGGGGCTTTTCTTGCCCCTAGTTTGTAGGGGAGAATGTAATGAAAGCTCAGTGTATTACTCAAGGATTGTACCTTGATGTTGTCAAAGCTCTTTTTGAAGGTATGCATATTTTCGGATATTAGCCGAATTAATATCTTTATCTGAATTTATATACTGTCTAATGTACTTTGGTATAAATAAAAGTCTCTGGAATAAGAACTTTCGTTTGCAAATGAAGACCTTTCGACCTTCTCCGAAGTTTATCTATTATACTTTCGTCTCTGGAAGAATTTCTGTTGTCAATAACTTTCGATCTTCTCCAGATTGTGGCTTCATTTGCTTGCCAAATTTCCCTCTTAGTAGTAGATCGAGTAGATCGATGTTAACCCGATCTTTGTTAGTTTTTCTGGAGCTGATGAACTAAATTATTTGCTTGCCAGCTTGTCCTGTTCTTCAATCCTTTGTTTTTTTGGGTTCTTGACAGCGTAAATTTCGGTCATGTCCGGCCCGCAGCTATTTTGATTGCCGCGTTACATCTTGTAAACATAAACATGGTCAATAAACATTTTCGAGTGCCGGCAATTATCGGTGCCAGAAGTACATGTCAATGGGGCCGGCCGTCGGGCTCCGTAATCAATAGCCACATGCACATAATTTCTTCATATGATGTCGATGACTTTCTTTTACATAAATATACAGCCGCTAGGCTCGATCCTTGGGTGGAAGAACAATAAACGGGTATATCAACAAACCGTTAGCGGGCCATGTTCCTTTACCCTTGCCCTTAGCTTACCTGGCCCAAAAGGGGGGCAAGAAAACACGTCGCAGCCGCTTTCACATGCACAACATATATAATTACAAGTCTGTATATATATCTTCTTCTTCTTGCTGTTTTTTTTTGTGATATTTTGATTGATTTTAATGGCTGGCAAATCAATTGCAACTCCAACGCAGCCAAACGAAGCGCCGAAAACGTGGTCATCCTTAATTCAATAATGAATACGTAAACCTATTGCCCAGCTCCGACGACCACACACTGCTCTCCCTCTCTCCCTCCCTCTCTCCCACTCTCCCTCTCACTCTCTCTCGGTTGTTGAGTCCAAGCAAAGCTTTAACAAAAATGCGACTTCGTTTGGTTCTTCGTTTCCAGCTTCGTCTTCATCTTCGTCTTCATCTTTGTCGTCGTCGTCTTCGTGTCGGGCCGGGCTCAAAGCGTCGGCGCCCTTTGATCAGCGTATATAAAATACTATGGCCACGCCCTTTAAAAGGTAGATTAAACGAGATGGCGCTCGGTCGAACGTATACTTAAGTTAACGTTACGTAAAGAGCAATGAAGTCAGTCAGACGGTAGACGACCACGACCACGACGACGACGTCCAAGTCGACCTTAGCTTGGACTTCCATGGTCCGCATGACGCTCACAACCCGAGGCGCAGTCGCACGATTTGTACAGACAGTGGAACAGTACGTTGATTAACAAATTCAAATACTGCATCTACAGTGGAAGGCTCTGAAACTCTCAAAATCTATCAATAAACTAGATTCTATCATTTGGGGTATTCCCGAAAGACTATGGAAACTTTACTCTAAAGGATGGCATCTAAATCTGTGGTTGGGATATCGAAACCTTGCTGTTTATTAAAATTAACTTAATTAATTTAGTTAAAATCAACTTGTATATATAGAAAGCCAGTACTATCCATTTTCCCGGGAGACATGTTGGACTTTGCTCACATTGCTATTCCCTATTCCCACCCATAAGATAATTTGATATCGAAATCGATTGAATACGAAATCGAAAGTTGGAATCAAAGCAATTGAACTATTGGACTTCCGTTTTCTGAACTTCAAAACTTGTTAAAAGACGTATAGATAGAAGGTAGGGGTAGGAAGTTAAATTGATGTCAAGTAATTCTAGGATGTTTTTGAAGGATTGCGCAAAGGAGCAAATCTTTTTGTCGTGTTGCAATTACAATAATCGATAATATAGTTGTAGGGAAAAATCGGTTAATGAATTTCAGATTTAAATTCAGCATCTTTAAAATGGAATTCGAAAAGTAAGACCAAGTAAAACCTCCCTTCAAACGTGTGATCAAAGAATACCCTTCCAGGCCTACAAGCATTATTATATTTTACATTTGAGGAATCGCTTTTGTTATTTGCTGTTTATGTAATTTTGTGCCACAGTGCGAGAATCGCTTGGCCACAGCAGAGAAATAATAAAAATAAAAATTGTATAGCGTTGCAATTTGGATGCTGCACCAGACGCAGAGGCAGGGACAGAGGCAGAAGCAGAGGCAGGGACAGGAGCAGAGGCAGGGACAGGGGCAGGGGCTGAAGTATAAAGAGGCCAGACTCCGGTCGCCTCCAGACTCAAAGCCTTGGCACTTGGCTCTGGGTTTTGGGGAGCGCGTCTTGGGCGCATTGGCAGCCACCGTCGATGCCGCGTTGCCCGTGCTACATCATTTTAATGTTTGCACGGCTTTTAAGGCCCGCAATCCTGCAGCGTGGGGTGGAGCGACCGGGGCCCCCAGTTGGCGGCATTGTTAAGTGAAAATCTCTTGGTTGTGCAATCGCTAACATCAGCTAACAATGGTCATCATCATTAAAATGCGATCAAAGCGCGGCGCAGCTTGAAGAATGCTTCCCGACACCCTGGACTTCCCTTGACTCCCCCGACGCCCTGGACTACTTTGACTCCCTGGACTCCCTGGATTCCCTGGACTTCCCTTGACTCCCTCCACTCCCTTGACTCCCTCCACTCCGTTGATTCCCTGGACTCCCACGACTATCGCCGACCTGCCTCTGGTCTCCCTTGTGAAGTCCTGCCCTGATTGGTTGACCTTCCTCTCTGGCTGCTCATCCGAGCAAAGTAGGCCAAACGGAGGCGGAACTGGGCGCGGTGCCCGGTTTTAGTTGGCTTAATGTCTTTATAAGTAGACTGTATAGCAACAATGTATGTATTTGGCCTTTGAGTAAGAAGAAGATGAAAAAAAAATGTTGCTTGTAATCAAAACCGTTTAAAAAACTACACACTAATTGAGTTAGAAGTCCGTTGAGGCCTTTGAACTGGCCGACAGATGAAAGGGGCCGGCATTTTTATTGGTGGCACAACAAAAAGCGTTGACAACAGCATAAAGCCAACAACAATGACCCCGGGCAACACCATTCGATCCATAGATGAATGAAGAGACGGAGGGAGAGGGAGAGAGGGAGAGAGGGGGAGAGTGGGAGAGGGAGAGATAGATGATAATGATGATGCGTTGTTGAATAAACCACCGCTAACATGGCCCAGAGACATTGTTCAATAAACTTTGGTAACTCTCATGCTGCTGCCTAATGCCTAATGAGCATTAGCTCAATTTGTATTACAATAAACAGCTATCGGCTGTGAGGCAGAAGAGGAAGACCGAAGCGTTGATATTATGACAAGCTGTCATAAATTACAAATTAATGAATCAGCGAGTCGCACAGCACGCAATCTCTAGGTACGATCGTTTTCTTATGTAGTCGGTTGTGAAGTCAAGAGATCGAGCTCCGGGTCGACAGAGATCATTTACATCAGGTTCAGAGTTCGAGCTTCCAGGGAAGATGGTTTACCTAGGCTCTTGCTCTCTCTGTTCATTGACTAGTCAGCAGGAAAGTACAGGGATCAAGCCCCAGGAAGTTGGAGATCATTTGCTTAAATTTTTGGCGCTCTCTGTTTGCTGTATTGTCGGAAGTCGAACACCAGCATGGGGAAGGACTCTACTGGTCGGTAGAGTTCCGGGTTCGAACCCCGGGCGCTAGTTATCGTTTGGCTAAACTCCTGCTCTGGATATTCGTTGTGTGATCCGTACTGCATATGCGGGGCTCGAACTTCCAGGGGAAGTAGTTCTCCCACAACCCTTGTCCTCTCTGTTGATTATGAGAAACTTTAAGGATCGAGCCCCAGTTCGGGGGAGAAAGGGCTGTTAAGCTTTGGCCCTCCCTGTTTGTTATGTAGTTTGAAGGTAGTGCAAACGGGCTCCGTTCGAGGGTTCCAGCTCCTGTCGGTCAGAGATCGCTTGGAGAAACTCAGCTGTCTCTGATAGCTAAAAAAGTAGGCAGTCGGTAGTAGTTCAGGCTTGAATCCCAGATAGGTGGAGATCGTTTGGTTATGTAATCGACAATCCGACGTACAGTGTTCGAATCCCAACTCATGAAAGATCTTTTGGATAAACTCTCGCTTAACTCTGCTTTCTAAGCAACCCGCAGTTGGCAGTGTTCCGGTATCGCGTGGGTAAGAGTTTAAACCCTGACTATTTGTATTCCCTGCTGCAGTGAGGGGTTCGAACCACAGTCCGGAGGACACTTTAGCTGGGTCATCGGAGAGAGACTGCAGGTAGCTGGTTGCCCTGAAGGCGACTGCGTTTCATCTAGATCTTCGACTCGATTTTCATCGATATGCATTTGCTTTTGCTGCTGCTGCATCTTCTACTTCTTCTTCTTCTTCTTCTTCTGCTTCTTCTGGTTAGTTCTTCAGGTGGCGCGATTGCCACCGCATTGGCTTGCCTACCTTACACCTCGGAGCAGAAGCCGAGATCAAAGAACGCACTGCCGACTTAATAACATAAATTAATCTTCTCATTGTTAAGAGTGAGAACGAGGGGGGGATAGAGGTATGGGAGGGCTGGGAGGAGCAGAGGAACTGCTGGGGCTTTGCGCATGCGTGCCAAAAATTACAGCAGAACACGCAAATGCAAATCCCGGACTAACCAGATCCAGTTAACGCAGAGGCTGAATAAAGGTAAAACGGCATTTAATTTGAATTTGATTTGGATTTGATTTCATTCATTATTTTGTGCCGAAGTGCGAGCGAGGCGTTCACCGAATGCGGAGGTCGTTGAGCAAAGTTGGTTTTTTTTTTTTCATTTCTGATATCTTTTTTTCTCCCCCCTCCGTGTGATGCGTGAGATCAAAGTAAACATGCCGCCGGCCGGCAATCAAACGTGGCAAATATGTAGACGATTTTGATCGAACAAGCATGATGCTGATGATCAGCTCGATCAGCTCGATCAGCAGCAGCAGCATCCGAAGCAGCATCCGAAGCGGGCATAAAGTATTTGAAATGACTTTCCGGCATGGCGAGTGGAAAACGAAACGAGCGCAGCAAATTAGCTAATCAACGCCCATTAGTAGGCAAGGGTATTGGAATTTATGATAAATTTCCGTTAATGCGGCAACGCAGCAGCCGACTGCGGCACGAGCAGAACTCACAATTCAAAAACAAGTTAATTTTTAGCCGCGCCTTCCCGCCCTTGTTACCCCCCCCTTTTCGTCCAACTGCGGGTCAGAGAAGTCGCGGCTGTGATAAAGCTGGCAATTTTATAACGCCGCGTACGCAGCAGGACGACCAAATGTCTAGCTATAAAACATGTGTAAATGTGTGTGAGTGTGTGTGTGTGTGTGCGTGTGTGTGTGTGCGACAGTTTTGCGAATTTAGCTCTATTTTTTTGCTTACAGTTAAAGTTGGCTACTTTTGGAGGTATTCAGCTCAAAGAGCTGATAATTTGTATCTAATGAAAATGCATTTTTTATTATTATTGTTATATTTATCATTGATATTATTATTACAATTTTATTTTTATTGTTATTATTAATAAAATTATTATCATTGTGATTAATATCATTATTCCTGTCCTTTATATTATTTATTTATTATAAGTATTACTCTTATTATTAGCAATATCATTAGTTCTATTAATGTATTAACAATTTCATCAGCATTATTATTACCATCATTATTACCATTATTATTATTATTGTTATTGTTATCATCATTATTATTATTGTTATTATTATTGTTATTGTCATGATTATCATTAATATTATTGTCATTATTATCATCATTATTATTATTGTCTTATTATCATCATTATTATCAATTTTATTATTATTATTATTATTTTTATTATCATTATTATCATCATTATTATTATTATTGTTATAATCATTATTATCATATTATAATCATTATCATTATTATAAATATTATTATTATTATTATTATCATCATTATTATCAGTATCATTATTATCATCAATATTATTATCATTATTATCATCATTATTATTATCATTGTTATCATCATTAATATTATTGTTATAATCATACTGTTAACATTCTTTTTTAATTTACTTCAGCTACTTTTAGCTATTTTCCTTATTTAGCCGTTTTTATGCAGCGACAGTTGGCAACACTGGCTTGCAAGTCTGCAGCCGAGTCTCCGTCTGCGTCTGCGTCTGCGTGTGCGTGTGCTAATAACGCATAATTTTCTTGTAAAACAACCGCTGCGCATCGTTATCGTTATCGTTATCGTTATCATTATTGCGAGTTTTTATGTGCGCCTGCATGTTGACTGCCAGTTGGCAAAACGGCTTACACTCTCGCCCCCCCCTCACTTGCCCCCCTCTTGCCACACCTGCGCTAACTGCTCGTGAGCTGGCCAAGTTGGGTCGACAATATTATTTTATTTATGTTTATCGATATGGCCGGCCAGATAAGCAGCTGAAATCGCGACCAGGCACAGCCAGCCAATCGATTGTATTACTTATGTAGGTGCGCTCGTAGCTTGTGAACGGGTCATAAAATAAATGACAGAGAGAGAGAGAGAGAGGGGGAGGAAGAGGGAGAGAGAGAGAGAGAGAGAGAGAGAGTGAGCAATCGAGTATGATCGAAATAAAATGATTTTTTAAGACCTACTTTATATGCAGATGCATATTTAAGTTCTCAAACGACTCTTTTTTTTTTAAATTTGAAATAATATTAAGTTTAATAACATAATTATATGTATGTATGTATGTGTATATGTATTTGTATATGTATGTGTATATATGTATGTGTCCTATGTGCCTTAGATTTTGCGTATTGTGTGCATTTTTGAGTAAAGATAAAAGATAATGTACCTAGAGGATAAAAGATATAAAGCAACTTGTTTGAAATATAAAATTGTACGCACTTTCAGATGCTTTTATTCTTAGTAAGGCGGACTAATAGGGATTAATCTTAAGGATAGGAAGTGTGTATGTATGTGTAAAATACTGGATTTAGCTACCTTTCTATATGATAAATATAACAGGTATATGGTATACCTATACCTATAGTTTCTTCACATTATCAGATTTGAATGTTCCAAGTGGGCATTGGCATATGGAAAATGGCTTCGTTTTTAAAGCGTTGTCGTTAAGTTCCTCCTTAACGGCTTTTTGCTTTGGTAACGAGCTCTAGTTCGAGCTCCAGACCTGGACATTAGCTTTAGCCAGCATTGCGCTTTTGTTGCATGTGAAACGCGCGTGGAACTAGTTACAGTTATGGACGCTTGGCATGACAAATAAACTGCAGGCGAAACCATAAATTAAAGTATCAAAATGCGTGCAACGCAGAACGGGGAGAGGGGGATGTAGAGAGGCGGCAGGGAAGGAGCTGCGGCATTGCAGGCGTTGGCCACCTGACGACATGTCAGAGCCAATTGTTAAGCCGTTGATATATTTGGCCAAGTAGCTGCCGACACTCACACACGAATGCATGTGTACTTGTGTGTGTGTGTTTGTGCGTGTGTGTGTGAGAGAGAGAGATATGTGTGTATGCAACAGAGTCAAACAGGCGACGGTGGGCGTGTCGCGCCTTTTGCGTGTTTAATTGCAATGCTCGTTGAAGCAGGCAAAAAAATGGAAGGAAGAATTTAACGCAAGAGTGCGGGCATGAGGGACGAGGAGATACCCTTTAACTCTAGCAGATATGCTTAAAAAAACATTGTTTCAATATTCGATTCGAATGTGCTCTCGTTATTTATTTGAAGAAAAGAGAAACTATGTCAGAAGAATATCAAATACATGGATAGATTATATCGATAGATAGATAAATGGATATATTGTTTAGATAGATAGATTATATAGATGGATAGATTATACAGATATTCGATTCTTCTTTTCCAACTCTACTATATACCCGTTTCTATGGGCCTAGGATATAAAAACAATAAATTTACAACAACAAAATGCCTCGATTTGTAGCCGTTGATGTTGTTGTTGTTGTTGCAGCTGCAGCAAACAACGCGCAGATTTATTTAATTGCCAGCCACTCACACACACACACACACGCAAACACACACACGCACGCACACACACGCACGCACACACACGCACGCACACCTTTGCACTCACTTGTGCTGTGTGTTGGAAATATGAAAATGCGACAACTTTTTTTTGCATTCGCTGTCGCTGCCGCTGCCACTGTCGCTGCCTCAGTTGGCGTCGACGTCGACGCCTTGGCTTGTCGCCGGCGTCGCGCTCTTGGAATTTATTTAATTAAATCTACGCCCCGTTGACTGCCGGCCGCGGCTCTGATCTGCCAAATACGCATAAATTGCGTAGTTTATGCATTTATTTCCTCGCCTTCGGCTTCTCCTCCCCCGGCGGCCATTACGCATACGACGCGTTGGAGCTCGTCGCAGCTCGGCGCTTAACTGCTTTAACGAGTGTCCAAAACTGGGCAACAAATGATGCCTTTTGACAATTTCGTTGGCGTTTATAAATGCTGCGCTTGCAGCTGCAGCCAGCCCCTTTCAATTGGCATAAAAATGCGGTCCAATCGAGCCTTGGCTGCCACCTGAGCAACTGTCCATAAATCAGCTCAAATTGTTGGCTTTTGGGCATTTAGAAATTGAGTTATTGAATCTTCAAAACAAACCTCGACTGCTTTAAGTAGGGCTGTATATCAGTTTCTTCCTTCCTTCCTTCTTCCTTATATCACTTCCTCCCGCATTTATCCCATTTTCATTTTAATATCTTTTATGAGATATGCTGAAGAAACCCAAATTCCCTTGTCGATATTTATCGATCAATTGCAAATGGGAAGAAATCTATTTCTAACTTCATTCATGTCTCTGCTTTTACTCGGCGAGCTCTCTTAAATTTCGAGCTTTGTTTCAAAATCCAAATTTCTTTATTATTATAAGTTAATAAAGATAAGAAGAAGTATTAAAAGTAAATTAATGAGCTCGTTCTGCGCATGGTAAACGAGAGTAAGTAATTAGCTTTTAAATTTTGTAGTTTTTGTGCACAAATGGAAAAATACATATATGTACATATATACATATACTAGCGGGTATAGCCCGGCCTTGCCCGTCACACGTGTTCTCAAGAAGCTTTGTAAATGATTTTGAAACTGACCGGACGGTAATCAAACAACATTCATAGTCCGATCGGATGGTAATCAAAAATGTTTCATATCTCTCCGAGAACCTGTCTTAACGTGCACCTTCATCACATAAGGTAACTACACCGAAAAGCTAGCTCTTTGGGCTGTGCGTTGATCACCTATCAGTCAGTCAGTCAGTCGTTTAGTCAGTCAATCAGTCAATCAGTCAGTCAGTCAGTCAGTCGGTCAGTCAGTCAGTCAGTCAGTCAGTACAAACAGTTTTATATATAGAGATATACTTATATATAGATGCCTTATGGAGTCGGATATACTTCTGGCCTTACTAACATTTCCTTAAAAACAATTGGAGCCAATTGGAGTTCAATGGCCAAAGTTCGAAGTCGTTTTTGGCCTAAGAAGGGCTTCTCTCACTTAACGCTTACAATTGATGAGAAGTGAATTTGCAATATCTTTCAGCTTTGCTGTGTCAACGTTGAAATGATTCGAATGCTGCGTACATTTTCGAAATTCTAAAACATGGCGACTTAATAATGGCCAAATGACAGTCTACATATACTAAATAGTTGCTGAAAGAGCCATAAATTCATGCGAATATACGGAGTCTTGGCCAATTTAAATGGTAGCTGCCGCTGAAGGCTTTTGTTTGGCGGCAAAGTCCAGTTCCAGCTGCCAGCCTGCCTGGCTCTCTGGCCTGGTCGTCTATAAGTAGCTGGGCCATTGTCGGGCGCGATTCCAAGCGGAGAGACAAGCGCAACAAGAGCTACAACAATGTGGAATACATTGTATGTGTCTGTTGGCAACAAAAGCGCATAGTTAAGCATAATTTAATAGATACGCGGCCAGGTTTTGCCGTCTCTTTATGGTTGACACTATTGTCTAGGCCAAGTTTGTATGCGGCTGTCATAAAGTGATGAATGCATTAGTATTATTATTATTATTATTATCATTGTTGCTGTTGTTGTTGTTGCTGTTGTTGTTGTGAATACTTTGTTGAAAAGCGTTAATTGAGTGTTGCGAATGCGCAACGGCAATTGAAATTGTTTATGACTTGCAGTTGTTGTTGTTGTTTGTACGAGAGGCTCAACAATGCGCTGCAATTGCAACAGAGCTGAGACTGAGCCGGAGACTGAATCGGAGACTGAGACAGACTGAGCTAATGGCCATTACTTTAGAGTAATGCACTTGGCTAATCAGCGGCGACATTTAACTGCAGATCCTGAGCACAAAAGGATCTCACTCAAGTACACTTGACAATGGCTCCGGCTCCTTTATCCATTTGGCCTCTAATTAGTTATGTTTGGCTGCTTTATTAAAAATTATTTTTCCAACTGGAATCGGAGCCGGCACCGGCAGCCACTTGAAGGCGACAGCGGCTGCGACAGCGGCAGCGATCCCCATTGATTCGTTTCTTGTATTTAGTGCATTTTAATTGCCGTAATTAGCGAGAGACATTCAAGTGGATTCTGAAGAGCTCCAGCTGCCCGTCGGATTCTCTGTCGGCTGCTGCCTGCTTCAACATGGCCGCCAAGGCGGAAGCAATTGCCGGACAGCCAACCATAAAGATGGGCAATAAATTAACACCAAACCGATTAGTGAAAAGTGCCGATTCATATCGTATCGTTACACATGTTACCCCCTCCCCCCCGATAAGCCCAACATATTGGCACATTAAAATCAATTAAGCTGCTGGCTTTTGATCGGCAGCTGCGATAAGAACCCTGCTTCGAGTCTGAATCGCCCAATGCATGGCGCCCAAATGTGCCTCTCGCTGGGTCTTAATCAAGTTTATAGACACAGTTTACAGACATTTAAACGCTTGTTACTCTCATGTCAATCCGAATGGCTTAAACGATGATCCCATGATCTCTACTATTCAAAAGTAATTGCTTGAACTGATTAAAGGCTCAAAGAACGAGTGAAACATTTTGAAGATTTTAGGTAACATTCCCGAGCTGATCAAAATATACATTTTACTAGATGTAAGTTCTTGCAAAATCGAACAGCTCGTTGTTAGATATGCACTACTTTTTATGAACATCTCAAATTCGAGTAAGTTCAAGTCGAAGCAAGTATAAAAATGTTCTTTTTAAGCTTAGAGAAGCTTAGAATGATATCAATAGAAGAAGAGAAAAGTGAATCCCGGGTTATATCCAGCTTTTGTATCCTTAAAGCTCTCTATCTCTCATAAATACACTGCAAAGAAAATACACTAAACTTCCATTCGCGACTAATTTCTTAACTAGTTAGCTAGTTCAAATTATATTAACAATAATTATTATATTGCAAGCGAAAAGTTTGCCTGTTGAGCTACTTATTTTCCTTAATGCCTGCTGTACCTGAGCTTTGCGATACGTTCAAAGCTTTATCTGGTTGAGAATTTTAACGCGTCAAGCGCTGAAATGCTGCAAAACGTGCAAAGCGAATGTTCATTTACACAGTAAGGACTTGATAAGAATAGGAAATACGAATTGCCTAGAATAAAATTTGATCTTTATTTAATACCCAGGAATTCCAGCTGATAATATGTTATCAGAGTAATCGCCAGTTGTAATATATATATAAATACTTTTTCAAATTCTTAATTATTTATTTTCCTATTAATTATACGGACGTCTTTTCATAAATGATCTGCTCTTTCGCGTCTTTACCAAATTTGTTCAAAAATTTTGATTTTCCAATTGGGTTTGTGAATTTTTGGTATTTTTTTTTTTGTTTTTGCTTTTTTAGCATGTCATGTCAGCTCGTAGACATGCCACACAGCCAAAACTAAAATGATAAACTCCCAGCACGAGCTGGAGACCCCAAAATCCCAAGTTATGTGCCGCTTGGGCAACCCTTTTGCAGTTTTTTGTGTATGCTTTTTGGCTAGTTGGCCCCTGGCATTTATGTTTAACACTTTAATTGTGATTA
Organism: Drosophila kanekoi; assembly: GCA_037075305.1. NCBI lineage: Eukaryota > Metazoa > Arthropoda > Insecta > Diptera > Drosophilidae > Drosophila > Drosophila kanekoi. The sequence continues at coordinate 11,500 of JBAMCE010000384.1, read as the reverse complement.
CAAGCTGCAATCAAACAGCGACAAGCAAACGTATTGGAATCAAGCAACAATCGGGGTCTTTGACTGGCTGTTCAAGTGTATATATACATATATATACATATATATATATGACTGACATTGGCACTCGAGCCGGCGGCTTCGGCTTCCACTTCCACTGCGAGCCGAGCTACGTCTCCGTCTCCGTCTCCGGCTCCGACTCCGGCTAAGGTACTGGCTTTGCAGCAGCAGCAATAACAACAACAAGCGCGTCATGTCGCTGGCTTTATTAAATTACTTGTCAAAAGTGCACACTCGCACACACACACACACTCGCACACACACACGCGAGTCGTGCCGTCTGAGCTGGCTTTAACTGGCCAGGCACAGGCACAGGCCCGGGCACGGGGTCGGGTTCGGTTTCGGGCCTGGTCGTAGAACATGAAACAGCCCGACGACGCGACGCCTGCGACGTCAGCTCATAAGCACTAGGGGGGAGTCGTTGCACGAGCCTGGGAGAGAGTGGGAGAGGGGCAGAGAGGTGGGTGAGGTGTGCTTAGAGGGTATGAATATCGCATAAGTATATGCATGTGCCGCCTTTCGTTGGCATAACAAGACTTGTCACAACATTGCGCATGAAAGTCAGCGAAAACTAAGAAGGCTGAGAGCGCTCTAGACGAGCGTGCGCGACCAGTAGATACCCTGTAAGCAGCTGTTATCGTAATCGCAAGTCGAACTTAGATTTGAGATTAGTCTCTGAGACCAAAGGGTTCATATAGATAGTCGGATCCATGGACGAGCAGACAGTTAGATCAACTGGACTGTTGGTAATGAACCAGATTATATATACCCTATGGGATCGAATGCCTCTTATCAGCCCGATTCCAGGGTTGCCATACCCTCGTTTCATATAGCTTAAAATAGCTGAATTGGCTTTCTGGGCAGAAAGTAGGGGGACAAGATGTCAAAAATGAGCTAACTCAGCCATCACTTTCAACTGTTGCTGACGACTACTAAAGAGAGCCAAATTTAGCTAGAAAATAACTGAAGTGGCAACCCTGGCAGTTATGTATAGGAGTATAACTGCAATATACCCACTTTTACGTCTTCAACTGACTGCAGGGTATTTAAGAAAGGCTTTCTTACAGTCAGCTTTCAATTTCAACTGTTGCCGAAGTCTACCAAAAACAGTCAAATTTAGCTAGAAAATAGCTGAAGTGGCAAGACTTTCTGTTACGTTTAGGTGTAAGAGTTTATTTACCCTCTTTACGTCTTCAACCGACTGCAGGGTATTTAAGAAAGGCATATAAATATGTACAAAAAAGAAAAAACAATTATTGCCAATGGCTTTTTTTTCGACATTCATTTTGAGTTGAACGCAACACGTATACGCGCCGTGGGCTGCGCTCCCATCCACCCACCCGTCAGCCAACGCTCGCCAGCGGGGATTAATTAATCTTGTCAACAACTGCAAGTCATCGACAACAAAAACAACAACAACAACAATAACTGCGACTGCGACTGCGACAGTGCATCAAATAGTCAAATTAATTTTCTTCACACTTTAATAAACGATTATACAAATACACAGTGGCAGCTAGCTATATGCTGCCCGGCCGCCCTTTGGGCTGTAGCTGCTGCTGCGGCTGCCGCTGCTGCTGCGGCTGCTGCTGTAGGCGGTTGAAGGTGTTAAATGTTTTGTTGACATTGCCAGCAACAACAACAACAACAACAACAACACGAACAACTCGCATGCCTTTCCACAGTTTGCCGCCCCCTTTTGTGTTGTTCTGTGTTGTTTCGGTTTTTATGTGCTGCGCATTTCGGGGAAGAAACATTTTTCACAGCTTCCTTTGATTTTAGCGTGAAGTTTGTCGCTGACACCGGACTACCAGTTGTTGTTGTTGTTCTTCTTCTTCTTATTCATGTTGTTGTTGTTATTCTTGTGGTGGTTGTTTGCGTGCTGGCTGTAAACAACTTGTGCACTTTTCCAAATCACTGAATTTCTTTTCAATTTACTTTCTGAATGCTCGAAATTGTTGGAAAATTTTCGTTATGCTTTTATTATGGCATTTGGATTAGGGGGTAAACGGGCAAACTGTGCTGTGTGTTTGTTAAATTTTGGTATATGTTATGTCAAGGGGTTAAATGAGTTCTTTTACATGCTTATATAGGAGCAGGGGGGGTAGTGTTGAAAGTATATTACAAGAGAAGCAAAGGAAATGATAAGAGCTTTAGAATTGAATCTTTATATTGATTGACTGATTGACTGAAGCATTGATTGACAGACTGACTTGGTTAGGGAAAGTCAAGAAGTTAATGAAACGATTAGCTAACAAGTCAGAAGATTAATGATTGACTGACAGATTGACTGACTGATTGACTGACTGACTGACTGATTGACTGACTGATTGATTGACGGAGTAAGCTAGGAAATCTCAAGAGAAGCAAAAAAATAATTTAATTGCGGGAAACAAGATTGACTTAATGATTGATTGATTATGCTAAGGCAAGTAGTGTAACGTATTACTTGACTGATTGACAGACTTATTAACTGACGGATTGTCTGATTGACAGATTAAGCTAGGGCGAGTCAAGAGAAGTGAAGCTTATGATGCAATAGAGCGTGAGAAGGTAAATCCTTATATGCATAACGCATTGCGCTAATGGGTTGACTGAATGATTGATTGACTGAATATGGCTTGAAAGAAGACAAGCGAAGGTAATAATTTTAAAGCGAATGACAAGTTTAATTTATAAATCTATGCATGACTGATTTACCAACTGATCGACTAACTGATTGACTGACTGATTGATTGATTGCCTGACTGGTTTAGCTAAGGCAAGTCAAAGTAAGTCGAGTTTCTTCCTTTACAGCGAGAAGCTTAAGGACACGTCCGGTTGATTGACTGATTGAGCTGGGAAGCTGAACCTTGCTCATAAGTTAAATTTATGTCGTAAGTAAAGCTTAAAGTTTAAAAATAAATACTCTTACGCAATGTATACAATTTTTGTATATGCGTCTGATATGCGTCAGACTTACTCAAAAAGATTTATGCAATAATGATGGCATTGCATGTTTTGACAGCAAAACAAGTGGATGAACGGGTTCGCAACTCGACGGCTTTGTGAGCAAAGCAACAGAAATAAATCAAAGAATTGTTGTTAGTTACATTTAACTGGATATAATATAATATTATAGAAAACTTTAAGCCAATTTGTTCTTATTCTGTGCAATTGTCCAAAAGTACTTCAACTTTTTATTTCGCATCGCGTCTTCTTTTGACTGAGCTGTATTTTAATAGACAAAAACTTTGACGAGGTTTCCAAGAAGTTGGCTCGACAGGTTGATCGATTTAATCGAGCTAATAACCAATATAATTTATGGCTCATTCCACAAGCAGACGCATTATTGATGTACACAATTCGTTCGGGCTTTACATGAAATTCTCGATCTAAATGGAGCACATGTCGAGCCGAACTAATTGCCGCTGCTTAGCTGTAAATTTTGCATTACAAAGCGCATTCATCTTGCATCAAACGATCTACTCCTCCTCGTGGCAACTAACTACAGATACAGATCCAAATACAGATACAGCTACAGATACAGATCCGAGCTGTGCAAGTGTCGACATGGGGCGAGTTCGTCAAGTGAAGCACCTGCCGGCAGCGCATCGAATGCGACCAAAACACACACAAGAAACACCTTGTCCTCAGCTCCGGCTGGGACACTTTTGCCAGCCACTTCCTTTTGGAGCAGTCCAACCCGCAACCCGCAGCCCGCAGCTCCTTAATGCCCGAGCCGTAGCTGTGAATAATTTTCCCATCCGCTCGCCTGCGTCTGGTTGCCTTGCCCACTCGCTAGTTTGTTCGGCATCGCTGCTAATGATTCCAACGCTTCAATTTATGCTGCCCGCTCAGCATTTATCATCAAAGACCCAGAGCAGAGGCTGTCCGGGCCAGACTGGAGCGGGCCATGTAAATATGATTTGTCGCAGTGCATTTTCACGATTATCAAACATAAGTTTCATACCCAAGCAGAAAATATTGTATCTGTATCTGTATCTGTATCTGTATCTGTATCTGTATCTGTATCTGTATCTGTATCTGTATCTGTATCTGTATCTGTATCTGTATCTGTATCTGTATCTGTATCTGTATCTGTATCTGTATCTGTATCTGTATCTGTATCTGTATCTGTACCTGTATCTGTATCTGTATCTGTATCTGTATCTGTATCTGTATCTGTATCTGTATCTGTATCTGTATCTGTATCTGTATCTGTATCTGTATCTGTATCTGTATCTGTATCTGTATCTGTATCTGTATCTGTATCTGTATCTGTATCTGTATCTGTATCTGTATCTGTATCTGTATCTGTATCTGTATCTGTATCTGTATCTGTATCTGTATCTGTATCTGCATCTGTATCTGTATCTGTATCTGTATCTGTATCTGTATCTGTATCTGTATCTGTATCTGTATCTGTATCTGTATCTGTATCTGTATCTGTATCTGTATCTGTATCTGTATCTGTATCTGTATCTGTATCTGTATCTGTATCTGTATCTGTATCTGTATCTGTATCTGTATCTGTATCTGTATCTGTATCTGTATCTGTATCTGTATCTGTATCTGTATCTGTATCTGTATCTGTATCTGTATCTGTATCTGTATCTGTATCTGTATCTGTATCTGTATCTGTATCTGTATCTGTATCTGTATCTGTATCTGTATCTGTATCTGTATCTGTATCTGTATCTGTATCTGTATCTGTATCTGTATCTGTATCTGTATCTGTATCTGTATCTGTATCTGTATCTGTATCTGTATCTGTATCTGTATCTGCATCTGTATCTGTATCTGTATCTGTATCTGTATCTGTATCTGTATCTGTATCTGTATCTGTATCTGTATCTGTATCTGTATCTGTATCTGTATCTGTATCTGTATCTGTATCTGTATCTGTATCTGTATCTGTATCTGTATCTGTATCTGTATCTGTATCTGTATCTGTACCTGTATCTGTATCTGTATCTGTATCTGTATCTGTATCTGTATCTGTATCTGTATCTGTATCTGTATCTGTATCTGTATCTGTATCTGTATCTGTATTTGTATCTGTATCTGTATCTGAATCTGTATCTCTATCCGTATCTGTATCTGCTGCTGAATCTTTTGCTGCAATTGTATCTGCATCACGCAGTACCTGTTTCGAAGCTCGTCTTTTGCTTAGACTGGGGCTAATTGCCCACACCTAGTCGGCGAAACTGGTTTCTTCTATGCCAAGGCGCCAAGTGACCCATATAATACCCCCACGATACACTGCGATAACGAGCCAGCGACGCAGTCAGTCAGTCAGTCAGCCAGTCGGGGGTTTTCCTGTGCGTTTTCCCGCGCCTAACCCTGCCATGCCCCTTCCGCTGGGCTGTCTCTGAATGCATCAATCTCCAGGCGCAGAGCCGCAATCGTGTTTGCAATTGCATTGGCCCCATTGGGCCCCGCGGGGTCACTTGGTGGGGGCAAAATGCAGAAAATGCGTTTTTAAATGGCTTTTTATGTGCGTGGCGCGGGCTTTTGATGTTCTTTCTGTTCGACACCACATGCCGAAAATTCACAGCTCAAGTCCGTTGCGGCTGCCGCTGCTGCTGCTGTTGATTAATGTTTGGCATAAACGCGAATGCGAATGCGTTTTTAAGAACTTTGACAAGGTCCTGACTCGCCAAGGGCCGCCCATATGTCTGGCAATGAATCGGACGCCGACTTCGACTTCGACTCGGACACGGACTCGAGCTACGGCGAGTCATTTGTTTTGGCTTCCTCTTTGGTATTTGGCAACAGTTGGGCTAAGGTCTGGGCCTCCCATATGGTACGTATGATAAAGTTATTACCAAAATTGTGTGCAGTAGGATTCCCTCTCTCTCTCTCTCACTCTCTCTCGCTCTCTCTCTGTCTCGCTGGCAACTGTCGATGCCTGATTTTCGCTTGTCTCTATACGCTTTTATATGGCCGGCTTGCCGGCTTTGATCTTGACGTGGCGCGGGGTAATGGGCCGGCCAAGAAAAATGCAACTTGAGCTCAATTAGTGCTCATCAAAAGCGTGCAGGTAACACCTTCAGTGCGTTGCTTTTGCACACCTTTTATAAGGCTCGCAGTGTGCCTGTGTGTGCGTGTGCGTGTGTGTGTGTGTGTTGGCCTTTTAGCAGGCGAGTCACTCGCTGCTGCAATTTGCTCAAAGGTCTGCTCGGACCACCCAAACGTGTGTGTTTGCGGCATGCAGCCCCGCGGCGCGGGGAGTTGCGCGCAGTGAAAGCAAAAGAAAAAAAATTATAAGAAAGAAGGAAAAAAAATCTGTTGCCACGCAAGTCGCAAGTTGGTATTTTGCGAATTTTTAATGGCCAGCTAGAAATGCAAATGCTTTATGGCCGCACAACACGCAAACTCATATTTCTGTTGCCAATTTTAGCCCAACAAAAATGCTTAATAAAATATTTATTTATACACACTTTTCTTTTTCTTTTCTAACTAATTTTGCTCGGCTCAGCCGTTAATTAGCGAATTTATGCGAGCGCCAGCTTGTCAACTTGTTTGCCAGCCAAGCCCCAAGGCAGCTTTTTTTTGTCCAAGCTTCGAAGCGCGCGCGCTTCTAGAATGTGTTTCCATTTGCATACCCTTTCTGTATGGTATGACACTTTCGTCATGTGGTAGGTGGTGTATCACATGGAAGAAGAGAGGTTCCCGCTTTGATTCAAACTTGTTTTTTATATATTTATATTAACATTTACCTATATGACTTTAGATATTTATATTCTCTTCAATTAACTAATTCTTTATATCTGCTTTTTCAGTGAATGCGGCAAGGAAGAAAGAACGTCAAGCTCTGCTTTTATAGTTCTTTGTGTTTTATTGTGTTGTTTCTTTTGGCATAAAATGCTAAATTATCTTTTCTAAGAAAGAAAAAGTGTTTAAATTCTCATAATTCACATTTTTTTTTCATTTATTTTCTGTGATGCATTATTAAGTGTATAAGTATAAGTATAAGCATAAGTATATGAGTAAAAGTTTAAGTGTGTTTTCTGTGTTTTGTGATCAAAATGTTTAAAGTTCTTTCTACAAAAAGAAAAGCTGTTGAAGGTAAGTACATCAATTGATTATTCAATTTAATGCGAAGACCATAAAAGTTAGTTAGAAAGTCGAAAAGTGCTGCTGAATTTGAACTGGCGACCAGCCATATTGACGACTAAGCCACGTTTTGTTGCTGATGCTTATTTTCAAGCTCTCTCACTTTGAGTCTGACTTAAGTATATCTATATATATATATATATATATATCTGGATCTATATCTAGATCTATATCTAGATCTTTTGCTTTTCTTACCTAAACTCAGCAAACTTCACAACTTCCCGCTCACATCTGCAAAGCCTTAGACCTTAGGGCATTTAATGTTCGGCGTGCCGCAAACAACATCCCTCTCTCTCTCTCTCTCTCTTTTATTAATAATGCTTTTTTTGTTGCGCCTGCAGTCATCTTATTAATTTTATTGAGGCAATCGCAAGCGATTCGCGGTTTTTACTTTGTAATTTTTATGGTAGCTTTTTGTTGCTGCTTTTGTTGTTGTTGTTGTTGTTGTGTTTTTAGCCGTTTTTTAATGTCATTAACAAATTTTTGTTGAAACGCTGCGCTGCTATTAATCATTCGAAATGAATTGTTGTTTTTTCTTGTGTTTTTTGTGTTTTCATCTGTTTATTGGATTTTCTTTTTGTTTGATTTGATTTATGTTTGGAAATAGCTGTTGATTTTTGCCAGCCAATTTTATGATTATTCAATGGGCCAAAAACGCCTCGTGATGCGCTCACCTTTTTCCGCTAAACATTTAAATTGAATGAAATTGCATTTGTACTCGAAGGTTGCGCCGTTTACGACAATTCTCTCGAGTGTGCTTTTTTGCTGATTTGTTTATAATTATCGCAAAGTGTTCTTGATCGAAGAGTCAATCAATTACTTATGGAAAAAATAGTTATTGTATTTGTTCCTAATCGGAGCGACTCGAATCCGGAACTGCAATTCGTTCCTTAATATGAATCAAGCCGTTAACTGAGAGTAATGCGAACTAAACCAGCTTCATAGGTGGCATTTATAGATAAAGCGCTGGTTCAAACCACGAATCGAACCATCTTAACAACTAGAAGCTAGAGGCAAAGAGCTGGTTCAAACCACGAGTCGAACCGACTTCACAAATGCAACTCAAAGGCAACGAGCTTTACATAGAAAGAGAGCTGGTTCAAACTAACTTCGCAAATTAAAGTTTTAGACACATCGCTGGTTCAAACCACGGATCTTGACGCATCTTCACAACGGGAACTCAGGCATATAGCTGGTTCAAACCATTAGTCGAACCGACTTCACAAAAGGAACCTAAAGAAAAAGAGCTGGTTCAAACCGCGAATCGACGGAACTTCACAAAAGGAACTCAAAGAAAAAGAGCTGGTTCAAACCGCGAATCCAAGCAACATCTAAGCTGAAACTCAAAAGCAACGAGCTGGTTCAAACCGCGATTCGAACCAGCGGCCTTCTCTTATTATATTTGCTCTGTTTATATTTAACAATCTTATCAATCGAGTATATCTTCTATTGGGTCTCGCTAACCGCTTATTAGCTTATCCAAACTACACACAATTCCCATAATAATTAGAGACAATCCACATGGGCTTTTATCAGATCATGAAATGCGGGCAAATAATGCAACCGGAATTATAAATCAAATTGCCACTAATATGCCAGATATATATCGGGCCGGACTAATGCCCGTGTGTAGACATAGCTTCATGTTCTCTGTGTGCATAACATCAGCTGGGGGCGTGGCACTTGAGGGGCGTTCGATAATCAGCGCACGCCATTTTGAATGTCACGTTGTTTCGAGTCTGTCGTATGTTTCTACACAGCGCGAAATTCTGATTACTTTATATTATCTATAAATATAAATCAAAATTGTAAAGCTTGTAGCTGAAATTGGGAAATTGGGGAAAAATTGGATGCCTTTTATTAAAAACTTATTTGTTCAACATTCTCATTGACTTAAATTGAATGTTTCGAATCTTTCTATATAATCAGCTCGCTTTTCTTACAGTGTATTCGTCGCTTGTATGACCCTGTCTGCGTTTTGTATTGGTTACGTGTGAAACAGAAAAGCCGATGGCAATTTTCCTCAGTCAACTGTCAATATGGAATACCATAGACTATAGATAGCCGGCATAGTTGGGCATTAGCTGGGTATTAGCTGGGCCTGCCAATTGCTGACGTGACTGAAAATGATATTCTAAACGATGTTGGTTAAAATCCAGTTTGCATGGCACTTAGCAAACGCAGCAGCAGCTCGACACGTTTGCATTTGCCATCTAATTACAAATTTATGTCGAGCATATTATATCTCTATACACGTTAAAGAGTTTGTTCTGATTGATTGATTGACTGATTGATTGACTGACTGATTGACTGACTGACTGGTGACGTTTACTGAAGCTTCCTGAGACGGGGTTTTAGAAAATTCGAGCTTTAAGGGGGCAAAGAGATCAACAGCCAGACAAGTTTCAGAGCGTCGGACTAACAAAGGAGTGGTCGCCGGTTCAAATATAGCAGGAAAACAAAAGGCATTAATAATAAATTGAAAAAATTTCCTTTAAATTTTCCTTTGTTGTAGTTGCTTTGCCAATTAAAGTGCTGTCATATAAAATTTTTGTAATATAAGGAATCAAAGAGATCGAAGCCCCTAGAAGAACTTTTTTATACTCTTGTAGAGAGAATATATAGTTGCCATAGGAACGATCGGTCAAAAAGTAGGTTTTTGTATGAAAAAGTTTTTTGCAATAGCTATTTTTCCTGTGCTTCTTTGCTCTGCAAGGGTATTAAGTCTTCGGCATGATAGAAGAAGATAGGCCTTCTTTCTCGTCTTTCTTCTCTAGTTGTAGAATGTGCCTGAAGCTGACAGCTTTTTGAGCCGGGCAACGCCGCTTGATTTTCTCTAGTGCATATATGTATATATATTGTAGTTAATATGCTTTTTGGCACCCTCTAGACTGGGCATTAAGTATACGTCTAGTTGAACTAATTTGTTGCAAGTGCCTCGCTCGCAACCCGCGACCCGCAACCCGCAACCCGCAACAGAAGAGCGTCAACCCGCATTTTGTAAAATGTTTACACTGCTATCTGTCAAATCAACTGTCAACTCAAGATCTTTTCTTTGTTGTTGTTAATGTTAATGTTGTTGTTGATGTTGTTGCTTTAGTTGTTGTTGTTGTTGCTTTGTGCGTTTTGTGGCTCACGCTTGGCTGGGCCGCATCTTTGGCTGCCATTGCGGCTGCCTTTTGTCAAGTGGGAAAAGTTTTTCAGTAATTAAATTGTAATTAGGGCTGCATCCGCTGTGCGCCTCCCCCTGCCCCCTACCCACTCCCTCCCTTCCTCTTTAACTGTCTGTGCCAATTGTCTTGGCGTTTTATCAAGCAGCAGCCCGTGCCTCGGCCATTATTATGTCTTATTTTTGGGCTCATAATTGGACGAGCCCTAACGACAATTGCATTGTCTGAAATCGCAACAACTTTTCAGCCATTTTTACAACAATTTCCCTCATTTCTTTAACTTTTATAATTATTATTTGTGTACAGTTTTGTCGTTATGAGGGTTATTTTTAGCTGGAGGAACAGCCTGTTAATTACCCTGCTCTGGAACGGAAGTAGGCAATGCTCACGAGCTGCGCCTTTTGATCAGGCTTCTATTAGCCAAGTTTGTTGGCCAACCAACCGGATGGCCTGGCCTGCCCTGGGAAAATCAGTTTGCGAAACGTGGCGGCGCCCCCTCCCCCTAAAAAAGAAAAAGTGGACTGCAGAAGCAGAGGGAGATTCATCAACATAATCAGATTCGTAATCACAATCATAAACAGAGTCGTAAGCGCAATCATATTGCGGCCGAGGAGTCAATGCCAGTAGCTGTTCGTTCGGATCGGTTGTGGATGCCACAAATTGTGGCTGGTACGTGCGGCGCGTAAATTCAATTTCAGTAGCCGCGTTTCATCTTCTTCTTTTTATGCAACACAATTGAGTTAGCCGACGAGCTGATGGATTGCCAAGTCCCCCACTCTCTCTCTCTCTGTCTCTCCTCCTTTCTCGCACTCTTTCTATCTGCCCGTCTGGCTGTCCGGCCGGCTGTCCGTCTGTCCGGCTTAACGAGAAATCAACGCCGCTAAGCAAATTATGGCGAACGATACGCATGCGCCGATGCCATCAGAGATCAGTTGGAGGCAATCAATGTGTTTGGGAAACAGCTGAAAACTGAAAAACAGAAACCGTGTCGGGTAATGGCTAAAATTGATTTAGCCACCTCGGCTCTGGCCTGACCCCAACTACTGTTTTTACGCTTTAAGCAGAATCTCATCAAGCAGCAAGTAAGAGTGCTCTAGTCTAGGAAGTGAACGACTAGCACATACCCTAAGCCCAAACGCCTAGCCAACATATATATCCCTAATGGGAACTTA